>CAUYON010120707.1:0-42965 GCA_963573935.1 Arctocebus calabarensis
ATCACAGGGCACGATTCATATACATTCAGAAATATTTTGATCATACTGTTACAGATATCCTTCATGGCATTTCCTTGATCACTATATAAAGACATTAATACTCTACCTTTAATAAGTTTCGCCAGTACCCTGCTAAGATAAGCACTGATTTTTAATAGATGATTGATTAAAGTTCAGGATTTGGGTTTTTTTCTCCACAGAAGATGGGATGGAGTGAAGAGAGTGTTCCTCAGACTGTTTTGGGTGCCTACAGTGTGTACAGTCCTAGAGCTTTCCTATGATGGGGAAGCAGGGGGGATAAAGGACTGTAAGATATTATGTATAGACTAGCTGGAGTAGTGTTGATAAAGGTGATAATAGAGGTTGTTAAAGAGACTGTCCGACCCAAGAGTAGGCATAGGCAGAGAAAACAAAGTGCTTCCACTTGGGCTTCTCAGTGCGTATCATTTTATTTATTTATGTTTGTTTTTATTTTTATTTATTTATTTATTTATTTTGGAGACAGAGCCTCAAGCTGTCGCCCTGGCTAGAGTGCTGTGGTATCACAGCTCACAGCAACCTCCACATCCTGGGCTTAAGCAATTCCTTTTTTTTTCAGCCGGGCAGATCCTCAAGCTGTGACCTTGGATAGAGTGCTGTGGCATCACAGCTCAGAGCAACCTCCAATTCCTGGGCTCAAGCGAGTCTCTTGCCTCCGCCTCCCAAGTAGCTGGGACTACAGGTGCCCGCCACAACACCCAGCCATTTTTTGGTTGCAGCCGTAATTGTTGTTTGGCGGGCCCAGGCTGGATTCGAACCTGCCAGCTCAGGTGTACGTGGCTGGCGCCTTAGCCCTTTGAGCCACAGGCTCTGAGCCAAGCAATTCTCTTGCCTCAGCTTCCCAAGTAGCTGGGACTATAGGTGCCCGCCACAATGCCCAGCCATTTTTTGGTTGTAGTTGTCATTGCTATTTGGCAAGCCCAGGCTGGATTCGAATCCACCAGCTCTGGTATATGTGGCTGGCACCTTAGCCACTTCAGCTATGGGCGCCAAGCCTGTTTTTAGTTTTAGAGGTAAAAATCTCATTCTGTCATCCATACTGGAGTACAATGGTACTGTCACAGCTCACTGTAACCCCAAATTCCTGGGCTCAAGGGATCCTCCTGCTTCAGCCGCCTTAGTAGCTAGGACTACAAGCGCATTCCACCACACTCGGCTAATTTTCTTTTCTTTTCTTTTCTTTTTTTTAAGAGATAGGGTCTTGCTATGTCCCCCAGGCTGGTCTTGAACTCCTGAGTTCAAGCAATCCTTCCACCTTGGCCTCCCAGAGTGCTGGGATTGTAGGTGTGAGCCTCCACACTGGCGTCTATCATACTTTTATAGTACTGAGCTAATCTGGGGACTATATAGCAGAGAATGTACTCTCAACCTGGATTTGCCTTCTTTCTTCACACATTTCTACTTTTAGACAGAGAGAGTGTATTCAATTGGCTGGAAACATAATTTCTATCACAGAATGTATCTGAGGTGAGAGGCCCAGCCTTTGTGTCAAAGGAGAACTTGCTAACCTACCCAGAAGCAGCTAGTTACCCTAAATTCATGTACTACATCTGGATATGATGATATTAATAGTAAACACTTACGTATCACTACTGTGTTCCAAACACTTATCTAAGAGCTTTGTGTATTAGCTCACCTTCCCTATTATTACCTCCAGAGAGGTTAAGTAACCTGCTTAAGTATACACAGTAAGTAGCAGAGGGAGTGAATTCAAACCCAGGTGTCAGTCTCCAAAGTCTGCCTCTCAGCTGCCTTGGCTGCAGCTGTTCTGGCCTGCAGCTAACGATGGTTGCAGGGCAGAACTTCACCTCGCTGTTACAGGCATGGTTACCAGACATTTCCCTTGCATTCTCTCCCATTCAGCTGTTCGGTTTCAGGAGTCTGGAAGAGGAAATGAGATTTTTAAAGACTTGTGTTTCAACCACCTCTTTGGCTCGAGCATTTGTTGTATACAAATAGCACTTTTGTCCTTGGTTAGACTGAGATTGAAAAAGAAGGAAAAAATAAAGACACATTCTGCCTCAGAGATGCTTATTTTAGAGAACGCATGTTTCCACAGTGGAGTATACATCTGTATATTGTGATGTGTGCTTCAGTTCTCCTTGGGAGGGGTGTATAAAGTTTGGACACCTCTGAGTGGAGAGAGACTAGACCAATGTTTTTCAGCCTTTTTTATGTCATGGCACACTTAAATTATATTGCTCAAAAAAAGCAAAAGAGTAGGCCAGGTGGAGGGACTCAGCCTGTAATTCTAGGACTCTGGGAGACCTAGGTGGTAGATTGCTTGAGCTCAGGAGTTTGAGACCAGCCTGAGCAAGAGCCAGACCCTGTCTTTAAAAATAGGCAGGCGTTGTGGCAAATGCCTACAAGCGCCCAAGAGTTTGAGGTTGCTATAAGTTAAGACACCACGGGTGACAAAGTGAGACTGTCACAAAAAAAAAAGACTCAGAAAAAGAATATACTTACTGTGCTTTGAACTTCTTTCTAAAATAATTTAAGTAACGGTCTTTAAAAATATTTGTGGCACGCCTACGACCCTCTCACAGCACACTGGTTGAAAATCACTGCACTAGAGCAAGATGGATAGATGGTGGGGGAGAGTTTGGGGACACTCAAAGTAGGGACAGTTTGAGAGCAACCAGTCTTAAGATTCCAAGTGGGAACGGTAGAACTATGACTTAAGTCATGCTTCTGCCACCTATGTGTTGCTCTTAAACTCCTTCGTTGGGATGGGAGGTGGCATGGGGGCTCCCTTTCCCTGATGAGCCCTACTGGGATATAGAGCAGGGAAGCTGGCTCTAGATACTTCATATTTGCTCATTTCCTCTTTACTTATCGAATACTACATGTGGGTGGTTTTTAGCTCAGAGTGTTACTTAAGAGATTAGTGGAGGATGTCTAGTCTTACTCCTCAGCGCTTTTTCTCTTGGAGAACTCCTTAACTACACCTACTTTGTGAGTCATGAGTCAATTTTGAATCTGCTTAGAAACAACACGAGCAAGTCAGCTTAATCCTATATCTGACTCTTCCTAGTACTTTCCTACATCTTACCTTTATTTTTTAAACGTATGCAGTATTTGCAAACATATTATTATTAGTAGCTATATACCCAAGTTAAGTATTTCAGAGGAAAGGAAACTGAGACTTAGGTAGCAGTATTCTTCTTTAACACAACTATACTTCTGCCATGTTGGCCATGTGAATTAGCCCTTTTTTGAGTTAAGTTTAGTTTGGATCTTTTATTTGAGCTACAAAGATCTTGACCCCTGTCTTCCCTTTTAGCCCTTTGATTCTTAGAAAAATCAAGATCCTAATGACTTAGGTAAGATTTGAGGTACTGCCTGTTATTTTTTGAATCGAAATATTTCATGACTCATAAGTGGCCTCTTAGATTTCTTCCCTCAAAAGAACATGACTAAATAACTGAAGAAAACTCCGAAGTACAGTAGAGATGATCTAGTTCCCAGTTGAGAAGTGGAAGGTAGTTCCTCTCTTAAGGGTCATTCCCAGTTTAGAGATGTAGGTAGGTCCTCTGTTTAAGTCATTCCTCTGTTAACAATTAAACTGGTAGTTCCTCTTAAATTCCATACTCCACTTACTCAGAAGTGAGTGGGCTTCTGGAATCAGCCTAATATTAAAAACCAAGGCTTGATATTCTGACACTTTTCACTGTTTTTCCCTTATCTTTAAGAGTACTATTTAATTCTCTGAGAATCCAGTTTGGGGCAAAATAACGAGCAATCCCAAGAAGACAAAATACTGGGCAAAGGATTTACTAATAGAGTTTGCAGAAAGAGTATAAAATGCAGACAGAAGATACTTCATCACTGAAAATTGTAAGGGATATGGGAGTTGAACCCCTGTGATAGAAAAGGGTAATGAGGAGAGAGAGAGGATGCTGAATCAAGGGACCTACAAAAGCTTTCTTTGGTTGAGTTTGATCTTGGATCTTCCTCCAAAGTCCTCAAATGGTTTTCAGTCAGGAATTTCCTTGTAGCCTTCTTCTATTTGTCACTAAGCCTACACATTTAAAGGACTTCCAACTCACGCTGACCCATTGAGTCTTCCCCTTCCAGGGAATGTGACTTTGGACGAGTCACAGTGAGCTTTCTGCTCTTCTGTTTTCTAATCCCTAAAACAAAGATGATATAACCCATTGTTGTGAGATATTTTCTTCAGATGCCTTGGCTTTCCCTAAACCTTGCTGCCCCCAGATGCAATTTCCATAGGGTCTAAACTCAGGAGCTAAAAACTCCTGGAGCCAAGAATTCCAAACTTCTGTCTGTTCCAAGATCTGCAGGCTTTCCAACAAATAGTAGTGAGACAAAAGAGTAAGAGGGAAGTTGAGACAGCCAGGGTTAAAGGAGCATGCTGCCTTAAGCAGCCCACATTGCAGGAAGCAGGAGTGCAGATGCTTGGGAACCACATCCAGGCACTCCATAGAGAGTCAGAAATTGGACCAGGTCTTTGTAGAAGTCCTGTGACGTATGGTAGATTAAGTTTTAACTTAATATTTAGGCACTTGGTGCCAGAAGTTAGGACATGAAGGAACAGAAATTAGGGCACAAAAGAACAAAAGGAACAGAAGTTCCACTTCCTTACACACAAAGAAGATAGATAAGGTTAGACAACATATGTAATCCCCTCAACATTTAGTTTTCTTGGGCAGTCTGCTTGGGTGCCCTCTGTGCATGCTGTGCTGGAGGCTTTGCTGTGCTCCCCTTTTCTTCCTTCTTTTTTTTTTTTTAAGACAGTCACTCTAGATTGAGTGGGTCATAACTCACAGCAACCTCAAACTCTAGGGCACAAGTGATCCTCTTGCTCAGCCTCCTGAGTAGCTGGAGCTATCGGCACCACCACACCCAACTAGTTTTTTCTGTTTTTAGTCAGAGACGGGGTCTCACTCTTATTCAGGCTAGACTTGAACTCCTGAGCTCAAACAATCCACTTGCTTCAGCCTTCCAGAGTGCTAGGATTACAGGTGTGAGCCATCATGCCTGGCCTACCTCTCTCTTTCAATAAACGAATTTCTCTACTTGCTTTTGAACTTGCTCTTAATAAACTTTTATTTCCCCTGCCATTTCACTTGGTCCATGAATTCATTCCTTGACATCATGAGACAAGAACCTGGTTCAATAATTGTAAGAATCGGGCAGCACCTGTGGCTCAAAGGAGTAGGGCGCCGGCCCCATATGCTGGAAATGGCGGGTTCAAACCCAGCCCTGGCTAAAAACTGCAAAAAAAAAAATAATAATAATAATTGTAAGAATACCAGACTCCCTATATCAGTATTTGCACTTGTAGAGCTTTGGGTGGGAAGATGATGAAACTCATTCTAATTTTCCTTCTTGGAATTTTAGGCCCCAGGTTTGCCTTCCAGATATTTTTGAACATAAGTGCAGTTTTTCCAATAGTGGACAGCTCTTACCAAATTTACATGCTTATTTGTGTGCTAGAACATGAAGGAAGAAACAGGAATATTTTAATCAAAAGCAAAGTTGGGCTCGGCGCCTGTAGCTCAAGCAGTTAGGGCGCCAGCCAGATACACCAGGGGTGGTGGGTTCAAATCCAGACCGCGCCCACCAAACAACAATGACAACTACAACCAAAAAATAGCTGGGCGTTGCGCCAGGCGCCTGTAGTCCCAGCTACTTGGGAGGCTAAGGCAAGAGAATTGCTTAAGCCCAAGAGTTTGAGGTTGCTGTGAGCTGTGATGCCACGGCACTATACCCAAGGTGACATAATGAGACTCTGTCTCAAAAAAAGAAAAAAAAGCAAAGCTGAAGCAAATATTTTCTTTTTTTTTTTTTTGAGACAGAGCCTCAAGCTGTCACCCTGGGTGGAGTGCTTTGCGCATCACAGCTCACAGCAACCTCCAATTCCTGGGCTCAAGCAAGTCTCTTGCCTCCGCCTCCCAAGTAGCTGGGACTACAGGCGTCCGCCACAACCCCCAGCCATTTTTTGGTTGCAACCATCATTGTTGTTTGGCAGGCCCCGGATGGATTGGAACCCGCCAGCTCAGGTGTACGTGGCTGGCGCCTTAGCCCATTGAGCCACAGGCACCGAGCCTGAAGCAAATATTTTCAAAGTTTAAATTTAAACTGTAGGCTCGGCGCCTATGCCAGTGGTTAGGGCACTGGCCACATACTGAAGCTGGTGGGTTCAAGCCTGGCCCGGGCCTGCTAAACAACAATGACAACTACAACAAAAAAATAGCCAGGCATTGTGGCGGGCACCAGTAATCCCAGCTACTCAGGAGGCTAAGGCAAGAGAATCGCTTAAGCCCAAGAGTTTGAGGTTAGTATGAGTTGTGACACCATGGCACTCTACCAAGGGCCACAAAGTGAGACTCTTTCTCAAAAAAAAAAAAGTAAAATAAACTGTGACCTCTTGTCAATAAGAATGCAAGGCAAGGCTCGGCGCCTATGGCTCAATGGGCTAAGGCGCCAACCATGTACCCCTGAGCTGGAGGGTTCGAATCCAGCCCAGTCCCGCCAAACAACAATGATGGCTGCAACCAAAAAATGGCCAGACATTGTGGCGGGCGCCTATAGTCCCAGCTACTTGGGAGGCAGAGGCAGGAGACTCACTTGAGCCCAGGAATTGGAGGTTGTGAGCTGTGATGCCACGGCACTCCATCCAGGGTGGCAGCTTGAGGCTCTGTCTTGAGAAAAAAAAAAAAAAAGAAGAATGCAAGGTAAGAATCTAGGAATATTTGGAGTTTCTTTGGTTATAGTGTAACTTCTTAAATATCATCTTTTGTGGATATGATCTCTGGGTATTATTTAGTTGGACAAATATTAACTTTCTCTTAGTCAAGAAACCAACCAACTCCTTTTTCATCTGATTTACAGGGTATGATTTCAGCAGTAAGATGAATCAAGATTCTGACTTTTGAGTAGACCTTGTCTTAAAGATTCTTTCTATCCCAGTAAAGGGGTCAGAGGAGATCAAACTCACCCTAATTGGGAGAACAGCATCTTTCCATAGGCAGTGGGCAGCTTGGGAGTTTATTTTTCATCCTCATCCAATTCATTTTTCTTTTTTTTGTAGGTTCTACGGTTGGAGTTATAAAGGAAGTGAACGTAAGCCCATGCCCCACCCAGCCCTGCCAACTAAACAAAGGACAGTCTTACAGTATCAATGTCACCTTCACCAGCAGTGAGTAACAGTAGCTCTTACCCTCAGATTCATGTTAAAGCATAACACACATCTCAGGTATAGGAATGAGCATGGGAATGTGTGGGGACAGGAGTTGTCAATCAGGAATTCTGTGACCTCTCTTCCTACTTGTGAAATGTTAGAATTCACTATGCCCTCAGACACCGTTCTCATACTGACTTCTCGTGCCTGTTTCCCAGAGTCCAGTCCATGGCTCCCAGATCCCCTTTAAGCAAACAGGGAGATTTCCACATCATAGGTTTGGCTTTTCTCTATCCTGTCATAGGCCACATTGCACAGCAAACTTTTATAGGAATGTCAGCTCTGTTTAGCTCCAGACTGCTGAGTATCAGCACAGACCCCAATTCTGTAAACCTTGGAACTCCTCCAAAATGTTATTTCAAGCTGTATGCCTTCCAGCCATTACATTTACACATTTACACCCTGCCTGAAAATAAAGGTGCAGTTAATACTTAACAATCTCTGTTAGGGTTAAGGAGCCCACGGGACCCAAGAAACAATCAAGAAATCTGAACTTTCTTCTCTTGTAATATTCAATAAATATTATTGGAACTTGGTACTTTCTTGTACCACATTTTTAAGCACCTTCAGATTCCCAAGACAAATGGGAAATCTTTATTTCTGGACAGGGCATCTGCCTTGAATCTTTTCCTCATTTCCTATCCTGTGGAACTAGATGAGACAGTCAAATAAGAAACCTCAAAGTTCCTGTCATCTCTTGTTCAAAAGCCTAAAGACAGCTCTAACTGTTCACTCCTATTTTCTCTCCTGGACTATACCCTACTTGGCCCCTCTATTGCCCATCCCCCCCACCAAAAAAAAGTCTTGTAAACACAAGTTATTCTCGGGTGGCACCTGTGGCTCAAAGGAGCAGTGTGCGGGCCCCATATGTCGAAGGTGGTGGGTTCAAATCCAGCCCCAGCCAAAAACTACAAAAAAAAAGAAAAAAGTCATTCTCAGCTCACACAGAAAGAAACATAGACCCAATTCTCTGACTCTCCAAAATACTGTAATAGCAGGGCGGCGCCTGTGGCTCAGTGGGTAGGGTGCCAGCCCCATATACCGAGGGTGATGGGTTCGAACCCGGCCCTGGGTGGCAACTGCAACAGTAAGAGCTGGGCATTGTGGCGGGTGCCTATAGTCCCAGCTGCTCGGGAGGCTGAGGCAAGAGAATCGCCTTAGCCCAATAGCTGGAGGTTACTGTGAACTGAGACACTATGGCACCAAAGTGAGACTCTTGTCTCAAAAAAAAATAATAATAAATAAAAACTATTTCTTTTGGCTCAGCACCTGTGGCTCAAGGGGCTAAGGCGCCAGCCACATACACCTGAGCTGGTGGGTTCGAATCCAGTCCGGGCCTGCCAAACAACGGTGGCTACAACCAAAAAATGGCTGGGTGTTGTGGCAGGCACCTGTATCCCAGCTACTTGGATGGTGGAAGGCAGGAGAATCGTTTGAGCCCAGGAGTTGGAGGTTGCTGTGAGCTGTGATGATACAGCACTCTACCCAGAGTGACAGCTTGAGTCTCTGTCTCAAAAAAAAAATACTGTAATAGCTTATAGTTCTGATGGCCCTAATTTTATAATACCTTTATTCTTCCTGCCCATCTTCCATTATGGAAGGTAGAAGTTATCAAGAAATGGTACCTCTATCTAATCTTACCAAGTTTCTGTAGGGTACCTTTTTATAGACCATGGCATTTAAGACGCACAGTGTACTTCAACAGAAGCTGATATAAATAGTAAATAGAAAGTTTACTGCCAAAAGTCATTTGCATTGCTGGATAAGGTTAATTATCCAGGTAGCTTTGATTCCCCTGAGAAATTATGAAGAGCAAAGAAAACAACTCCCATTGATACTTCTTTTTGCAAGATTCAGTAATTTTTCAAGTTTGGAGTGAATATTTGCACTGTGCTAGGCTTTGAGCACAGCTACAAAGATAAATAGACTCTAAAAATTGAGAAGTACATGCATTATGATTTGCTATCATAGCAATGCTATTGCTTGAGATTATATCTGAAATTTTGATTTAACGTTTTAAAATAGGCTGATGTTTTTGTTTTTTTTTACCATTTGATTCTCTATTTTTTTCTCCTAGATATTCCATCTAAAAGTAGCAAAGCCTTTGTGCATGGCATCATAATGGGCGCCTCACTTCCCTTTCCCATTCCTGAGCCTGATGGTTGTAAGTGTGGAATCACCTGCCCCATCCAAAAAGACAAGACCTATAGCTACCTGAATAAACTACCAGTGAAGAGTGAATACCCCTGTGTAAGTGACACTGTTGTTGAAGACACTGGAGACCTGGGATCTGGATTAGAAATCTGAAGGCAACAGGAGATGGGAGATGGGGGTTGGCAGTCAGGAATTCTGTCTCCATTCCTAAGGGAGTGGAGATAAGTGTGAATGTTAGGGTTTTCATTATGTCCCTTTGTTCTTTAACTATGACCTGATGGTTAGCCTGGGCCTAAAGATGCCATTTTTACATATAATATTTTGCTTGATTTTCATGACCACCCTATGTAGATGTGAACTATCTCTATTTAACAGGTAGAAAAATTTGAGACTCTGATAATATATATATATGGACAAAGACCACTCCACTAAGAAATTACAGCCTAAGAGCTGGGTCTTATAACTCCAAAGGCTGTACAAGGTGTGGTGGCTCATGCCTATAATCCTAGTACTCTGGGAGGCTGAGGCAGGTGGATTGCTTGAGCTCAGGAGTTTGAGACCAGCCTGAGCAAGAGTGAGACCCCTTTCTCTCCTGAAAATAGAAAAACTAGCTGGACATTGTGGTGGGCGCCTATAGTCACAGCTACTCAGAGGCTGAGGTAAGAGGATCACTTGAGCCCAGGAGTTTGAAGTTGCTGTGAGCTATGATCGCACTGGCACTCCACCCAAGGTGACCAGTGACTCTCTCTCCAAAAAAAAAAAAAAAAAAAAATGGGGGGACCAAATACCAAATAGTTCGAGATCCAGGTGTTTTAGCATCGTTATCAGAAAATCCTGGTTTCTCCATTAATCTAACAAGAGAACAGTCGCTTTTTGGTTCCATGGCAGAAAAGTAGTTCTTTTCACTCTCCTTTCTCTGATCACAGCCCCCAGCTTTACTTCCCTCTTTTTTTTACCAAGCACTTATGAGGTAGATCCTGCTGAAATGGGCCTGTGTTAAAGATATGAATCTTGGTAAGAATGGAAGAAGTGGGCTCGGCGCCTGTGGCTCAACGGGCTAAGGCGCCAGCCCCATACACCTGAGCTGGCGGGTTCAAATCCAGCCTGGGCCCGCCAAAAAACCAAAAAATGGCCAGGCGTTGTGGCTGGTGCCTATAGTCCCAACTACTTGGGAGGCGGAGGCAAGAGACTCGCTTGAGCCCAGGAATTGGAGGTTGCTGTGAGCTGTGATGCACTCTATCCAGGGTAACAGCTTGAGGCTCTGTCTCAAAAAGAAAAAAAAAGAATGGAAGAAGTGAAGAGATTACTTTTTTCCATAAAGAAAAAAGACCTGTATTTCTTGAAAGGAAGTCAAGTAGAACCCAGGAACAATCTGGCCATTTATTTTTCTAGAAAAGACAAGTAATTACAGAACATTCTATTTGTAAAGGCAAAAGTGCCAAACAAATAAAGAACATTGTAAAAAGTCTCACATATAGGGAGTCTTTCTTAAAGGATGTTGGAGAGTTGGAGACCATAAAGGTCAGGGAGAGATTTATAGATTAATTTGCAGAGTACCAATATAATCATGGGCATTTCTGAACCCCAGTTACATATGCAGAGTGTCTAGGCAGGACCTGATAGGAACTTCATATATGGTAGTTATTGTCTCTTAAGTGAATTTAATTTAATCTGAAAAACAGCTCAAACTGCTTGAGCATTAGGTGAAGCGGTGGTTAATATATACTAGTCCTTTTTTTTTTTGAGGCAGAATCTCACTATGTTGCCCTGGGTAGATTGCTGTGGCATCATAGCTCACAGCAACCCCAAACTCACGGACTTAAGCGAGTCCCTTGCCTCAGCCTCCCAAGTAGCTGGGAATATACGTGCCTGGCTACTTTCTTGTTTTCATTGTGTCCCTTTATATTTGTAGTTGTCATTGTTGTTTGGTAGGCCCAGGCTGAATTTGAACCCTCCAGCTCCAGTGTATGTGGCTGGCGCCCTAGGCATTGAGCTACAGGCACCGAGCCAATATATACTAGTCTTGAAAAACTTATAAAGCAAGTGAGAATCTGAGTATCAGTTGTCACTGAAATGTTGCATTGTGAAGAAACATTTGAATACAAAAGAGAGATAGGAACTAATGACAAATAAGCTAAAGTCCACATAAGAAAAGACCCCCACCCAAAAAAAAGTGTCAGTGAGTTATTAAGAATTAGAAGTGACCCCTAATAGTGTGCCTATAACAAATTAAGACAGAAATCTTTAATGAACAGTTTAAGGGAGTTAATTAAAAGTATATTGCTACAAGGGGTTGTTGTACTTGAAATTACTCATAGCCATGAACTTGTTTGGACCATCCTTTATATGTTGACATTTACAGCTAAAGAGAAAGTTTCCTTATACCTAAGAATGTAATTTTTCTACTCTCTGCTCTTCATGGTTACATGGAAAAAAGCTGGGTCAGATTGCCAAATACATAACAAATTGTTTAAATGTAAATTATCATCCATGTAAGCCTTCATTTATGTACCACTGATCTAAGAGGGAAAAGAATGCCTTAGAAGTTTTTTTTTTTTTTTTGAGACAGAGAATCACTATGTCGCCCTTATGGTAGAGTGCGGTGGCAGCACAGCTCACAGCAACCTCAACCTCTTGGGCTTGAGCAGTTGTCTTGCCTCAGCCTCCCAAGTAGCTGGGACTACAGGTGTCCGCCACAACACCCGACTTTTTTTGTTGCAGTTGTCATTGTTGTTTAGCTTGCCTGGACTGGGTTTGAACCCGCCACCCTCAGTGTATGTGGCCAGCACTGCAACCACTGTACTACAGGCGCCGAGCCTGCTTTAGAAATTATATTTGGGGCTCGGCGCCTGTGGCTCAACGGGCTAAAGTGCCAGCCATGTACACCTGAGCTGGAGAGTTCGAATCCAGCCCAGGCTCTCCAAACAACAATGACGGCTGCAACCAAAAAAATGGCCAGGCATTGTGGTGGGCACCTGTGGTCCCAGCTACTTGGGAGGCGGAGGCAGGAGACTCGCTTGAGCCCAAGAATTGGAGGTTGCTGTGAGCTGTGATGTTTGGGGCGGCACCCGTGGCTCAGTGAGTAGGGCATTGGCCCCATATACCAAGGGTAGTGGGTTCAAACCCAGCCCCAGCCAAACTGCAAGAAAAAAAAAAATTGCTGGGTGTTGTGGCGGGTGCCTGTAGTTCCAGCTACTCAGGAGGCTGAGACTAGAGGATCGCCTAATCCCAAGAGCTGGAGGTTGCTGTGAGCTGTGATGCCAGGGCACTCTACCGCGGGTGACAAAATGAGACTGTCTCTAAAAAAAAAAACAAATTATATTTGGCAAATTAACCGATTAGTGTATGGTATTACTAACACCAAATGATAGATATATCTTGGTTCACTCTTTGAAGTTTAAGATCATAGACTGTGCCCATATCCTTCATGGTAGCATGATTAAAGAAGAAAAATATGAGAAATTAAGCAGTTTGTTGCAATTTCTAACTATGATACATAGTTAGGCTGATTATGGATAGAGATCAGGTCCTATTTTCATTTTTCCCAATTTTTTTTTCTATTTTTCCAGATAAAACTGGTGGTGCAGTGGGAACTTCACGATGACAAAGACCAATCTTTCTTCTGTTGGAAAATCCCAATACAGATCAAAGAGTAGAGCTATTTGGTGCCAGTATGTCTCTCTGGGAGCAAGAAGGCATGGGTGGAAGGAAGGAGGAAGTGAAGGAGAAATCATACCTGAAACTAAATCAGTGCTATAAGATGAAAGGAATTTCAAGACTGCTGTTTTATGCTTCTAAAAGCATATAAGACCCTATTTCCTGAGAGCTCAGAACTGTTGTCCTTGTAGTATCCTTTGTGAAAAGATTGAAAGAAAAAGAGAGAGTGGGACTATAGGTTTAATTGTCTTCATCGTTTTTTGCTGTTGGAATAAGGGAGGCACAACCAGACAGGACCTGAAGGAGGTTACTTAGGGATGTCAGAAAACTTCCCCTAGAGTTACGCTCCCATCTCGCTGGGACATTCATTACCTCTGCAGGTTACTCAATCTCCAAGTGCCTCTTTGAGTCTTGTGACCCTTGACAACATCTCTGCGTCTGTTGCTCCAATAACTGTGACTTGCTGTCCAGTGGTGTCCAGTGACCATGTCTCATGTCTCTTTTTCTGTCTTTGGGGTTTCCATTAAATGCAGTACTGGGTTAGCAGATGTTTGTTTTGGTTTTTGTTTTTCGGAGTTTTTTTGTTGTTGTTGTTGTTTTTTAACAACATTAACTTACAGCCTCTTTATTTACCTGGAGATGTACCTTGGAATAAATAAAAGCTCATCAGTCTTGTCTTCTGCATTGGGCTCTGGTCGCCTGCTTCTTTCAGAGTACATTCTCTTGGAATTATGGAAGGCAGGCCCCTGGCTCTGTGGTCCCAGAGTGCACCGAAGACATGACTCTTTTTCAGAAACTCTTTTTTCCTCCTTTTTTCCCAGTTAGACCTTATCTATTTTATATTAAATGACCTTGTTTTGCTTTATTTTACACAATTATATACCAGTAAGCCTCACCTCGTTGAATAATAGCGACACCTGAAAAGTTGAGGGAACTATTTGAGGGGGCAGGTAAGGGAGTAGGGTATACAGGTTGGCATGGGGCACAGTGATCTTTTGGGAGCCCTATGTGTTGAGGAAAGGAAATATGAAGTTGTACATAGTGGCTTAATTAATTAAATCTTGGAGTTTCCTACTCTGAAAGTACAAGAATAATCATGGGCATACATTTTACTGTCTGTTCTGAATCAATATACTGTTGATCAGCTTTTAAGGGGCACAGGGAATACAGCCCTGTTCACTACTGAGTTGAATAACATGGACCTTGGAAGGTCAGCTGTTGTTAGGTTGATGCAAAAGGAAGGAACTCTTTTCTTAGTTGAATTTGTACAAAGTGCTTATGAGCAAATAATTCATTTGGTCCTGTTCTTTTCATACCAATAATTTTCACTAGATCCTTGGATTTCTTCGGCCTGTGAGTTTCCCAGGAAAACCACCAGGGGACAGCAATGGATTAGGAATAATGTTATCAACAGCCAAGCTTTGCTAGTGATGCCAGCAGCCCTTCAACCACTGTACTTTCTAGTGAAGATATTTTGTGTATCCTATCACAGAATCTAGATGGACAGCCCTCCCTTATCAGAATTGTGTGAGTACCAAAGGTGGTCTCTAGCTTCAGACTGCCTGTGGTTGGATCCTGACTCTACCAATAATAGGACTACCAGTGCAATCTTGAAATTACTTCATCTCCCTCTGTTAGCATAGAAATAATAGTAGGGCTGTGAGGACGAAATGAGATGAGGCACGTAAAACACTTAGAATGACCTCTGGCATATAATATACTCCGTAAATGTCAGCCATTACTCTAGGAGACATTGTTCTTTGTCTAGAAATAGCAGTAAAATTGGAAGGTTCAATCTGAAGTGTGATGATGTCTCCCCAGAAAAACAAGGCTATCCTCTGCGCAGGAACTTTCTGAGAGCTTTAGAGAAGCTCTGTTCTCATGTGTCTGCTGCCTACTATTCCCAGAAGATTCCTCATGTCACTTATCTCCTTTAAAGCTAACAGGTACCTGCCCTATATTCTCCTGTGCCCACACTACTGTGCAAAATGAGGACTGCCTGTAGCTAAGAACAGTATCTACTTCAGGGAAAATTGATTTTGCCACAACTGACTAGTTGAGTGTTAAACTACTTTGGAAGTAATTCACATAAATAACTGCTAAGATAATTTCTTTTTCTTCTCCCCACTTATACTTCAAATAAAATTTTAAAACTATAAACGTTTTGTTTATGCTTTTGTTGTTTATGTTATGTCATGCAATTCTTTGTGAAAGATTTGTTCCTGGGGACAAAAAAAAATCTTTGTTTTATGTACAAATGTATAAAACAGATATACATTATATCTGATACTAAAATTTATGGGGTGGTTGATTAGGATTAAAAGGGCTCCTTAAGGGAGTGATAGAAGGAGGGCCTGGGCACAGTGGCACATGCCTGTAATCCTATCACTCTGGGAGGCTGAGGTGGGTGGATTGCTTGAGCTGAGGAGTTCAAGAGTTCAAGACCAGCCTGAGCAACAGTGAGACTATATTTCTACTAAAAATAAAAAAACTAGCTGGGCATGATGTTAGGTGTTTGTAGCTACTCGGGAGGCTGAGGCAAGAGGATCGCTTGAACCCAGGAGTTTGAGGTTGCTGTGACCTATGATGCCACGGCACTCTACCCCAGGGCAACAGAGTGAGACTCTGTCTCAAAAATAAAAATAAAAAGTGGAGAAACAGTGGTTAAGACAGTATAAACACAGAACAGAAAGGGAACATACAGCTTGTGACTATTTACCAGCCATCGTGAGGCTGCGTGAGCCTGCAGCAGCAAGCTAGGTAGGTAAGGCTCCCATGGGGGGGATTAGTTTGAAAGGTTTGAAAGGTCGTCTTCTACAGACAGTTCACAGACACTCCCTCCTGAGTCATTAAAACAGTGAAATGCACTGCATCTTAGATATTTAAAAAAGGTCATGCTCTTTCCAATGACAGGCTCATGCTTTTCTAGTCCACTAAGCAAGCCTTGGAGGCTTATACCAAACTTATTTTACATTAATTCCATGGCAGATAAATCTTAGACTCTAGCTGTTACCCAAAAAAAAAAGTAATGAAGGGCCCCCTTGCTTACAGAATAAAGGGAACCCAACATCTAGTATCCCCAGTTTAGGAGAAGGTCAAATGTAAGGCCTGGCATCCAGTCAAATCTCTAGGCTAATAAAAACCAATAAGCATGGAGGAATTTCAAATCCTACATGTTTGGTTTTGAAATCACAGCTGATTTTTTTTTAAAGGAACAGTATGATCTTGATTACACCTTGCAAAGGTTGATAAAACAGAATGTTCTCTGAGAACACTCCAAGACAAAGAAGGGTGGCTTGAAATAGGTGAGGTTGATTAAGAAAAGACAGTTTGAGGTTAGCCGTTCACTTCCGTTAATCCAAAAAGCAATGCTTAAATGACTGGGTTGGTAGAGGACAGGGTCGTGTCACAGAGGAAAGAATTATATGTAAAAAAGTTAAGGTGAGAGTCACATTAAAGAAGTGTTTTTCCCAAGGGTCTTCTGGGAAGAGACAACCAGAAGTAGAAGTTGAGGGGTATTAAGTCACCCATCTAAAGGGCTGGGATACTCATTGAGTTTGTATGTGCATGTTTGTGTGTGTGGGGAACAGTGGTGAGGGCAGGGGTGAGTGACCCAAGGTAGAAAGTGGCTCTGGATCTCCACAGGTGTTGTCTTAAAGTCTTTAAAGGAGTTGGGTTGTTTGAGGTGGTCATGTCTTTTTCTCTGAAGAGAATCCCCCAGCCTATCCCTAGATTCTAACCTGAATCCAATTCATTTACAGCTGTCAGTTGACTAGCAACTAAATGGTCTGGGTGTTGGTTGCTATGGAAACAGCTAAAAGGCCCATTGCTATGGGAACCTACCAGGCTCTCCAAACCAGGGGTTTGGTTCCTAAACAGGGGTAGGAACCAAAGGGAGGGTAGCACCCAGGAGACAGGCTGCATGGGTGGCTTAAAGAGGGTGGGCAATGTGGCTGAATGGCCTGGCCAGCTGCTTGTGACTAGGCAGAAGAGCAGTGACCTTTTCTACTTTCTGCACGCTTTACTCTGCCTGTTCTCTGCTCACTGCCCTGAGCTAGCCACAAAGCACAGATGTTAGCAGTTCTAAATGGAGAGTAAGCACAAGAGATTCTGGAATGGACCTGGCACTGCTACCCTCACCTGCAGGGGCTCTAGGAGGAAAAGTCTTGGCTCCCCTCTGGCAGGCCCTTCTCCACAAAGCATATGTCCCAGGTAAGCAGCCAGCAGACAAAAAGATCAGCACACCTAACTCTGACTGCTAGCGGGTCAGGCCAAGAAGTAGCTTGGCAGACAAAATGGATGGCTGATGGCCTTGAACATGGCAGAGAGGCTAGTTTGCCAGATCAGAAAACAGACGTGCAGGCCAGCAGCAGCAGTTCCTGTTCTCAGCATTGGAGAAAAGCATTACTCTGCTCTACACCCCTAACCTCCATATGCCACTGCCACAAAGAGGGTACTGCAGATGGATCAAAATATGAAAGACAAGGTTGGACAGAGATTCTCAGTGCACACACAAAAGCTGTAAGATTCTTTTCTGAGTTTTGCAAGCAAAGGAAATAATTTTTACAACAGTGTTTAGCAGTAAGATGATTTTTTGTTAACTTTTTTTTTTCTTTTTTGAGACAGAGTCTCAAGCTGTCACCCTGGATAGAGTGCTGTGACATCACAGCTCACAGCAACCTCCAATTCCTGGGCTCAAGCGAGGCTCCTGCCTCTGCCTCCCAAGTCGCTGGGACTACAGGCGCCCGCCACAATGCCTGGCCATTTTTTGGTTGCAGCCACCATTGTTGTTTGGCAGGTCCGGGCTGGATTTGAACCTGTGAGCTCAGGTGTACACGGCTGGTGCTTTAGCCGGTTGAGCCACAGGCGCCAAGCTGAGTTTTTTGTTGTTGTTGTTGTTAAGACATGGTATTGCTCTGTCACCCAGGCTAGAGGGCCATGGCATCATCATAGCTCACAGCAGCCTCAAATGCTTAGGCTCAAGTGATCATCCTGCCTCTGCTTCTGGAGTAGCTGGGACTACAGGTGTGCACCACAACACCCGACTGATTTTTCCATTTTCAGTAGAGATGGGAGTCTCGCTCTTGCTCAAGCTGGTCTTGAACTCCTGAGCTTAATCCACCTGCTTCAGTCTCCTAGAGTGCTAGGATTATAGGCACAAGTCACCACACCCCACCAAGATAATTTTTTTTTTTTTTTCTGAAGCAAAGAGAAACATCCTAGTGGCTCTGCCATTAACTACCGTTCATGTGTAATGTATAAATTGAAGGGAATGGACTAGATAATCTCTAAAGCCTCTGGGATTACTAACCGCTCATGATTCATTGAGACACTGAAGGGAAATTTGAACACCACAGGGAAGCAGACATAGCCTGATCTTCCAGTTACACTGTGAGGGTGAGGAAAATCTCTGAAGGCCAGAGGGGCATAGGACTGAGACTGAGACCAAGACATTTGATGTTGAGACCATCTCATGATTGGTCTAGGAAACTTTCACTTGATTCTCTAGAATTCTGAGCTGTGTGATGTTTTCTCTTCTAATCTTGTCTTTTTCTTGCCTGGAGTTTTTGGTCTCAGCCCCTCCCAGAGAGCTTACAAGTCTAGGAGGTTGGCCCCAGAGAGAGAGAAATGCCACCAGAATTTGGACTGCTCCACAGGACAATTGAGTGTTTCCCCAGAATCTGTGGGGAGGTTTTGACAACTTTTGGAAGCAGTAGTTGTTTATAGATTTCTATAACATTTAAACTTTTCAGTATAACCTAGGTTTATATCTCACCTCCAACTTTTCCTTGCTGATTGACTTTGGATAAGTACCTTAATCTCTTAAGGTCTGATATGGTCTGGATGTTTGACCCCTCCAAATCTCATAGGGTTTTTTTGTTTGTTTGTTTTATTCTTTTTTTGTAGAGACTTCTCACTTTATTACCCTCAGTAGAGTGCTGTGGCGTCACACAGCTCACAGCAACGTCCAACTCCTAGGCTTAGGCGATTCTCTTGCCTCAGCCTTCCGAGTAGCTGGGACCACAGGCACCCACCACAAAGGCCTGGTTATTTATTTATTTATTTTTTTATTGTTGTTTAGCAGGCCCTGGCCAGGTTCGAACCCACCATCCTTGGTGCATGTGGCCGGCTCCCTACCCAGTGAGCCACCAAACCACCTGCTCTCTTTCTTGCCATGGGACATACCTGCTCTCCCTTCACTTTCTCCCTTGATTGGAAGCTCCCTGACGCCCTCACCAGGTGCCGTGCTTCTCATACAGCCCACAGAATCAGGTGCCAGGTAACCTTTATAAAACACCTAGTTTTAAATACTCAGTTTTGAGTGTTCTTTTAGAGCAGTTGTTTTTTTTTTTTTTTAGAGCAATGTTTTTCAATCTCTTTTACCTCACAGCACACTTTACTTGATCAAAAAAAAAGAGTAAAATTAAGAATATACTTATTGTGCTTTGAACTTCCTTCAAAAATATTTTTTTTTTTTTTGAGATGGAGTCTCTCACTTTGTTGCCCTCAGTGGATTGCTGTGGTGTCATAGCTCACAGCAACCTCCAACTCTGGGGCACAGTGATTCTCTTGCCTCAGGCTCCCGAGTAGCTGGGACTACAGGCACCTGCCACAACATCTGGCTATTTTTTTTTTTTTTTTTTTGGAGACAGAGCCTCAAGCTGTCACCTTGGATAGAGTGCTGTGGCATCCCAGCTCATAGCAACCTCCAATTCCTGGGCTCACGCAAGTCTCCTGCCTCCGCCTCCCAAGTAGCTAGGACCACAGGCGCCCGCCACAATGCCGGCCATTTTTTGGTTGCAGCCGTCATTGTTGTTTGGTGGGCCCGGGCTGGATTCGAACCCGCCAGCTCAGGTGTACATGGCTGGCGCCTTAGCCCGTTGAGCCACAGGCGCCAAGCCAGCGGCTATTTTTTTTTTTTAGACATGGGGTCTCGCTCTGGCTCCAGCTGGTCTCAAACCTGTGAACACAGGATAATCCACCCACCTCGGCCTCCCAGAGTGCTAGGATTATAGGCCTGAGCCACTAAGTCCAGCCTCAAAAATAATTAATGATCTTTAAAAATGTTCACAGCACACCTAAGATCCTTCCAGGGCACACTAGTTGTAAACCACTGCTTTACAAGAAAGGACAAGGTCTTAATTTCATTAACTGTGAAGTAGGATGACAAGAATACCTACCTCATGGTAATTCTAATGGTGACAAGATGTTTTGGGTGCAAAGCACAGTCCTTCACATGTAATAAGTACCTGAGAAAGGTCGGTATTATTATTATTACCACCCTAGATAAAAAAGGAATGTATCAGCCATGGAAACTGCTCAGTGGCCTAGAATCACAGGCAATTGCCTTGCGTTTGTCTTCCAAATTTAATTCCAGGCACCCTTCAAGACTGCCCCAGTCTGGTTTGCCTTCATTAAGCCAGATTCTAATCCTGTTTTTGTGACAGCCACGTTTTTTCTTATGTATTATTTTTGTGTGCCAACTTACCTTCCTACTAGATTGTAAACATCCTGAGAATAGAGACTGGTCTTTTTTTCTTTAGAGACAGAGTCTCACTTTGTCGCCCTCGGTAGAGTGCTGTGACATCACAGCTCACAGCAACTTCCAGGTCTTGGGCTTAGGCAATTCTCTTCCCTCAGCCTCCCGAGTAGCTGGGACTACAGGTACCCGCCAGAACGCCCAGCTATTCTTTTGTTGCAGTTTGGTCGGGGCTGGGTTCGAACACACCACCCTTGGTACATGGGGTCAGCACCCTGCTCACTGAGCCACAGGCGCCACCCTGGTCTTTTTTTATTTTGTTTTGTTTTTTGAGATAGTCTTACTCTGTCGCCCGGAGTAGATTACCATGGCATCATCATAGCTCACAGCAACCCTGAACCCCTGGGATAAAGTAACCCTCCTGCTTTAGTTTTTCTATTTTTAATAGAGATGGGGTCTTGCTCTTGAGCTCAAGCTGGTCTCGAACTCTTGAGCTCCAGCAATCAACCTGCCTCGGCCACCCAGAGTGGTGGGATTACAGATGTGAGCCACCATACCCAGCCAGGGACTACTCTTTCTAAATGCCTAGAACTCAGCAATTATTTAATACATTTTTAATAGGGAAAAATACTATTTTTCTTTAGGTTTTGGATCAGAGCATTTAATCCTACTAGCAAGCCTGTCTTCAAAGGGGAGGGAGGGAAAAGTAACTGTTGTCTGGGTCTCATTCTTTTCAAGAAGGGCACAGTAGTACCCTATCCTGAGTGGGCCGCTCTAGAGCAAAACCCGGGCTCATATCTTCTAGAAGCCAGCTGTCATGTCTATAGGACTCATTGACAACACTAGCTTGTCTCCAGCCTGAAGGCTCCCTGGCCTTGGGCTCAGGCAGAAATGGCTCCACCTCCCCTCCTAGCTGCTGTCTGTCTGCAGTTCAGTCAGCCTCTCCCTCCTGATTGCTCCTGTCTGGGTCACAATGATGGCTCTGTAGCTGCAAGTTGTATCAGGTTGCTTCTGGGAGGGCAACAGAAAGCAGATCTGGCTTATGCATCCGTCTGCCCCTGGTGCACTGACTCTCTGCAGCCCCTGGCAGGCCCGCTCGGCTTCCCACCAGGGCTCACCAACACTCAGCTCCGCAGGAACAGGGGCCAAAGAGCAACATGGAGCATCTCCCAGACCGTGGCCACTGAAAGCCTTCTTTCCAAGTGAGTACGGGGGAAAGCTCTGGGGGAGGGAGTGAGACAGTGAAATGTAGGAGACAAAGCCTCTGGGCCTGACTGATTTGCCATGTGACCTTGGATGAATCATTTAACCTCTTTTAGTTAAATAGCTCATACTGGCATTATGTAGACAAAAGGAAATGATGGGTGTGCACATGTAATTTGGAAATACAAAGGATATTCATACAGACAATATGAATATCATAGGCTAGTGCAGGGGACTAGCAGTTAATCCTTTGGATTTTCCTACTTAGATCCCTTTGGCTTGATGAGCAGGCTGAGCTAGCTGGGCACACCCACAGAAAATTCCACAAGAAAAACAAGGCCCTGGGTTTGATCACCAAAAGAACAAGGTTGAGACTGACTCAGTAAATGCTTTTCTTTGGCTACAAAACACACCCATGGTGCGCTGGCTCTCCAGAAATATTTGCTATTAGTTCTGAGGGTATAGAAGGCTCAGGCAGCTGTATGCTTCTGTCATCCTGATCATCATGCAGTCGAGATGAATTTATACAGACAAGGAAGAGTGGCTTTAACCAATACTTACCGAGCACTTGTTAGGTGCCAGACACTGTTCTGGGTGCTGAGGATGAAAAAAATGAGTAAGGCATGGCCCCTGCCTTCAAGGAGTTCAGAGTTCAAGGAGAGGCTACAGGCACACCGTCAGTATGATACAATGCCATGACAGCCACATGTACAGAATGCCATGGCAATAAGAAGGAAGAGCACTGGGTGATTTGCTCTGGAAGAGGCAGAGCCAGGTCAGCCTTCTGCTTGGAGCATGGCTGGAAATGGAGACACCTAATACTGATCTTTATTCATCTGTCTTTCATCCATTCTTTCATTCACTCAGCAAACATACCATCCGAGTTTTTTGAAATATTTATTACAGTGAATTTACTAGCAATTCCTGAATCGCTAGTCTTGGTTAATTTGGTTTTATTTCAAGTTCCTCCTGTCACTGTACTCTGGAGCTGAGTAAGCATGTTTGGTTTTATCCTCTATTTTTCATATTACATGACCAGATACTTTCTGGACAGCCTTCGCATACCCTACTATAATTATCTGCCCCCACCAGTGACTCCAACCCCACGTGTTTCCTTACACCATTTCTCCTTTCTCTGTCCATACTCCAACCACATGATCTTCTTTCAGCTCCTTGAGGTGGGTGTACTCCCTTCTGCCAGCCCCGAGACTCTTACACATGCTACTCTTCTGCCTAGAATGCTTCCCCCGCTCCCCCGACACCCCTGCCCTACCTATTCTCCCTTCTGTTGCAATGTCTCTTCCTCAGGGAAGCCTTCCCTGACTGCCTCCCAAGATCAGATCTAATACTTTCCTCCACATTCTCATAGCACCCTTTTTTCTCCCTTCATGGCACAATCCAAAATTCGATACTGCTATGATTATTTGATCAATGTCTATCTTTCCCAGTCGCTTGAGGGAATCATTGGGGGAGGCGATCTTCTTTTTCCAGTGTTTGGAACAGATCTTGGTCTAAGGAACAGGTGGCCATTAAATGGTTTTTGAAAGAATTAATTAATGGAATTATTAATGACCCTTTAGCCACCATTTGTCTTGGGCCTAAATGGTTAGATGTTCAAAACCAAAAGCAATGCCAAATGCAAAAACAGGGACCAGATCTAAAAAAATAAAAATAAAAAACAGGGACCAGATCTAAATGGGGAGCCTCCTTCTAAGAAAGGCACAGAAAGAGGTTGAGCCAGAGAAGGGAGGTCCCAGACCAGGAGCATTTGAAGGATTGAAAGTTCAAAGTGGGAAAAGTGAAAAGTTTGAAGCTGCCTGGCAAAGTCACAGCTAAGAGATAGGAAGTTCCAAAGCCCTGCTGTCTTATACCTTTCTGGGTCCTTTTTTTTTTTTTGCAATTTTTGGCCAGGGTCAGGTTTGAACCCACCACCTTCAGTATATGGGGCTGCTACCCTACTCCTTGAGCCACAGGTGCTGCCCACCTCTCTGGGTTATGAAATCACTAAATAGGTATCGAGTGCTTATATCAGGGGTACCTTTGTCCTTGGGTGTAAGATTACCGGTATGCTGGGGATACAAAACACAAGATAAAATTGCCCCATTCTCCTGCCGCTTCAGTCTTACAACTAGACTTTGAGGAGTGTGGAGTTAAGAAAGCAGAAGAGCAGTTATATTAAAACCAACACTGACATAGAGTAGAATATAAATTTCATATGATTATAAAACCTCACACGAGATTTTGAAGACGGTAATGGTATGACTTCCGGGGTAGGTCATGGAAAGAATCTGAGAACCATCAGCACCTCAATTTGGTGTACTCCAAAAGATCCGATATGCACGGAAGCTTTAGAAATCCATGCTCTTCAGAGGAAAGCTTTTCCTGTCGTTTTTGTCCCTCTCACCCCTCCTGCTAAGGCCTACCACAATGCCCTGTGTGTGCTAGAGTTGCACGTTAAGTGTTGAATTGAATCCATAGCAAACAGCTCATTCTTAGTCCGTCTGTAAATTATTAATTAGATTTTATGAACAAAATTCTTCTGCCTAGCCATTCCTCTAGAGAGAGTCAGGGCCACTTTTCTGACTCTCTGCAGAGGATCTATTGATACATAAAGACCCTCCAAGGGCTGTTGTGTCCAAATTATTCTGTCTCCTTCTATGAGGGAGGGGGCAATGGGTGAGCAAGGGTGAGATGAGGGCAGGGGTACAGAGAGAACTTGGCTTCCTGCGATTGCCTATAAGGATGTTATTCTCTACTTTCTCTTCATGTTTCCACTGTTGTCGGTGTTTACCTTGACTCTAGGAGCAACTGCGAGCTTCTTAAAGACAGAACTGTGTCTGTTTTCAATACTAGGCACCTTGATGAAACCTCACTGTCCGGCCCAGGGAATCCCTGGGATCAGAGTAGATAAATCTTGGAAATCTTGGAAAAGATAACCATCCATATTGCACAGCCATGGAGAACGAAGGTCTCAGAGATAGGCCGTAGGAAGCAGGAAATTGGAAGAGCCTGCGGAAGACTAGTGGGCCTTTTCTCTCCTAATCTACCTAACAAAGTAGTGAGCTGAGCCTGGAAGAGCAGTGGTGGTGTCTGGGAGTAGTGATTACAGGAGTGGATTCTCAGCAAGGGCTGAGACAAAGGAGCTGTAATCCCTACTGGTCCCTGTGTGGTGCCACTCAGAGCCTCCACCTCCAACCCCCCACCCCCACTCACCCTATCTGAGCAAATGTTGCCGACTCTCAGCATCTCTGCGGCTCAGGTCCACACCTGGCTCCTCCATGTCCAACACATTCTGTCCCTATTCATTCAGTGTTCATGGCAGAAGGAGGAGTTGGTTACATCTGCTGTCTCGATTCTGCAGCTTTTTTGTGTGTGTGTGAGACAGTCTCACTCCATCGCCCTGGGTAGAGTGCTATGGCATCATAGCTCACAGCAGCCTCAAACTCTTGGGCTCAGGTGATCCTGTTGCCTTCACCTTCCAAGGAGCTGGGACTATAGGTGCCCGCTACAACACTGGGCTAGTTTTTCTATTTTTAGTAGAGACAGGGTCTTGTTCTTTCTCAGACTGGTCTTGAACCCCTGAGCTCAAGCAACCACCCAGCTCGGCCTCGCAGAGTGCTAGGATTACAGGTGTGAGCCCCCATCCCCAGCCCAGTATCAGCTCTCAAATGAAGGGACAGGACCTACAGGCAAAAGGTAAGGAGCGAAGAGCCCTGAATGGCAGTGATGCTGTTTGGAAGCGGGGACCAGCCAGGCTACGCCACATCAGGAAGGGGCTAGAAGTAAGCCAAATAGAAAAGAAAACAAAACAAGAATCATCTGCAGAAAGAAAAAAAAACACACACACACAAAGGACAGTAGTAGGGCAAGAACACAGAGACTTGCCAGAGGAGTTAGAGATGAGTACAAGAACCCCTGGACAGCACTTTTCTCCATCCCCACTTGACTGCATTTTCTCCTCTTCTTGTAACCTTCTCAATAAATCACCTGCAAGTTGTAACCGCACTGGCTGCACCCACTTGAAATTGCAATCTGGCAGCCCTATGATTGGCATTCAGGGACTGTCTTTGTCACGAAAAGCAGAAATCTTGTTTATTTTGGTAAATTAATTGCTGGCAGAGAGGGCTTTTCATTTTCCAACCAGAACAATAAGCAAAGAAATTACAGGGTTGGAAAGCACCTAAAGGTTACTGTGGGTTAAGCTGCCAGACTTAGCAGCAAAAACACACTGTTCTTGGCATCTCTGAATTTAAAGCCACAAAATAGGTCAGGACTATGTGCTGAGCTGAATCTGCGCACACAAGTAGCCCCTGATCCTTTATCCCTTGGCAATGTACAAGGATTTCAGACAATCCAGAGTGCCCTTCAGGTCACGGTGCTGATGTCTGCCCCTCATCTGCAATCCCAGGTGATGAGTGCCCTAGACTGGGGTTAGGGGAGGATGCCACATGGCCATGGTTATATGCAAAGGCTCTGGGAAGCCTCCCTGTCATAAAGGTCACTGCGGCCTCTGCACCTGATGCTGTCCTGCCACCTTCTTAGACACCAAACCTGACCTGGTCATCTTCCTACATGATGAGGTCAGCAGCACCAATCTCACAGTGGGGAACCAGTGGGTCTGGTTCCGTTGGGAAAGATGACCCTCAGGGGTCTCAGGGACTGGACAGAACCCACAGACGCTTTCACATATGCAAACACTGCAGAGATGTCCTGTTATAGTCAGGAAGGTGTTCAAGTGAACGGAGGCCAAGATTGCAATGAGGTTGTTTAGGGAAGGTTTCCTGGAGAGGGGGAGATATGTATTTGATTCAGCAGAGAGAAAGGGGAGAGCTTTGCAGGTGGGTGAGGGCATGGTTTGGAAGCAGAAGGAAGCAGAGAGTTGATTGTCTACAGAGGAGCCATGTTCTGCAAGGTTGGTGCCTGGTGTGGTCCAGTCAGAGAGAAGCTAGTGGGCAAAAGCAACTTGTGGACAGAGTAACCCAGGCATGATGCAGGATGCTCACCTGAGCAGGTGGCAGGTTTCTAAGCAGAGAGGATGATGATTCCACCACAGAGTGTGGGAAGAGCTGGGGCTAGAGGCAGAGCACGGGGTCCAGACAGGAACTTTTGCCTTATCAGGAGCTCAGTGACAGAGGATGGGCCAGAGTAAAGGCTGGAGGGGGGTGATGGTAGGAGAGTATCCCTGGGAAGGAAGGTGGAGGGAAATTCAAAGGAAGGGCAGACAGAGGCCCTGAGGCCTCCCACGAGCAAGTTGACATGAGCAGGAAGAAGAGCCCAGAAGAAGCAGGGAACTGGTTGCTAGACCTCAGCCCTCTGGCCAGGAATAATGCCTGTGAAGCAGTTCTAATATTTCAAAAGCAAAAGCTTCACATTTGTCATCTGATTTGATCAGAACACCTTTGTGACATAGGTGGGGTCAAATGTTACCTCCATCTAAAGAGAGAAGTAATGGAGGTGCATGGTGGTTAAAGCAACTTGCCCATGGTCCAGTCGTGCCCCATGTCTCTGACAGGTCAGGACAGGGAAAGAACGGGCTGCTTGGTGGGCTAGACTTCTATTTCCACCACAGGCCTCCCTGCCTGGCCAACAGCCTCATTCCCTGGGCTCCTGCCCTTCTGTACTTCAAGCTGCTGTCCAAGTCCCCGTGCTGGTCAGCCACTGGTGTCCTTGGAACCCCGGACAAAAGCTCTATTGTGCTGAGGTCTCCTCCCACTTCTGAACTAATAGCAAGGGATGGATCCCAACTCCTCGTCCCTCTCCTGGCACTTTCCTCTGAACAGTCCCTGCCTCACCGTCTCCTCCCCAGCCCCACCTGGGCTCAGCTCATGTCTCCCCTCCACCTTGCTAGGAATTCGAGTCAACCTTCTGCCATCAGCCCCTTCCAATCCACCCTCCCGCTGCCCCACAAGGGCCTCCGCTCAGCCCATCTCTCCTCATCCTTCCTTGGGCACTTTGCTTTCACTTGTTGGAAAAAATAATTGGCTGCCTGGGAGTTTGCTGGTGTTTTATCATCCAGATAGGGGATTTTCGTATCAGTCCTGATGAAAGGCAATTGATAGGCTATTCTTGCCACCTGCTGCAAGCAGCAATTTCATTTGGCCAAGTCTGGATGCACTTGGGGAAGTGAGCTGCTATGGTGGTCAGGGTTGGGAGGGGGCCTGGGAATCGACAACTTCATAATCTGAGCCACCTGCAGCTCACCCACAACTGAGAAGGCGCTGAGCCACCACTTGGGGCAGGTGGGTGGGAGCAGAGCGGCTTTAGACAGCCTTTCTCACCCCTTCTCAGTCCCTCATCTTAAGACCTGACATTCACCCAGCCCCTAACCAGGACCCTTATCTGGAGAGGACAAGGTGGGATTCACTCAAGTTTCTAAAAGGAAACAGCAAGGTGACTCATTAATGAGAAAATACACCCAAAGCCAGGAGTCTGGAAATAGTCTGCAGGCCCCATGGCCCAAGGAATGCTCCCTTACCCAGTGTGAGAGGTTTCTGGGAGAGAAGAAAGAAAGGTATAATCTAGGAGTCTTCATTTCCTGTCTCCAGTAAAACTTGGTTAATTCTAGAGGTGGCCCTGGAGCCAGTCACAGTGACCCAAACATTCCCAGGGTTCCTAGAAGCTGAAGAAACATTTAAGATTGTTTACCCCAGTGGTTGTCACATTCTTTAGCCACAGGACCCTTTGTCTAACGGAATTCTTTCCTGGAGGCTCAGTATTCAGGATTGATAACATGACCCCACCCTGATGGGAGGGCCGCGAAACCCTGGCAGCTCTCACTTTCCTTCCCTCCCTCTCAAGCCAGTAGAAGCCTGTTGTTCCTGGGGGTGGGGGGCACCCATCGAGGTAGCCTGACAACCACTCATCTAGTCCCCTGTTACAAATGATTAAACTGAGGCCAGGAGAGGAAGCTTTTGCCCAAGACCACACAGAGTTCCTTCAAGGTCCATGCCTTGGTTAGTAGACCAGTTGGCCCCTCTCTCATCCTCTCCTTAGGGCTTCTGCTTCGTGCATGTGTGGATGCATCCATCCATCTGTCCATCCATCCATCCACCGTGCCAGTGTCAGTGGAGCTCTGTGCCTTCCATCATGCTGGCCACAGATTCAGCAATGACTGTGACACAGGCCCTGCTCCCTGCAGTCAATGCAACCTTCTCAGGAAACCTAGTAGCTGCAAAGTTTCCCCACCCCAGCACAAGCCCCCACCCTGCCTGTCACTCAGGCTCCCAGCAGCCACAGCTAAAGATAGAATTGAGGGCAGCTTTTTAAGAGAGCAGCAGTAGACCTGGCTGGCCGAGTGGGGAGCTAAGCTGAGTTAGGAGATCTCCTCAAGCAGCCAGGCTGGGCTCTCTGATATGGATCATCCGCATGGGACTGGAGGTAGCTGCTGCTGGTTTTCCTCCAGGACAGAGCCCTGGACAGGCCTAAGACCTCACCCCAGATTCTAGCCTTCCCTGGACCTTAGACATACTCCCTGGGCTTTTTCTCTCTTGTTCCATTGCTTTGCTGAGCCCAAGACTTGGATTATCCACAAAGCTAGGGAAGACCCACTTGTAAGGATGTGCTCTGCTCTCACACGGATACTCATAGGTTGGGTTAGGGCCCAGGGTCAGGAAGGTCGGGAGTCCTCTGCTGACTGCCCGAACATGGATGTTGACTCCAGGACCTTATGGAGAGCGGCTTCATCCTCACAGCCCACCCTCTGGATTTCCCCTTCTCTTGTCTCTGGGCCACCTGTTTCTCATTGCTGCTCCCTGGCATGGCCCAGCAGATGCCCACAAGCATCACACTTGCACAGCAGGGAGGTGAGTCGTGTAGGGGAGGAGGAACACCAAGTTTGTTCCCATGCCCACCCACAGCTCTCCACTCTCCCGACATGGTGGGAAGAAAAGTGGGAAGAGAGACAGGATGAGCCGCCCCTTCCTCAGAAATGCGCCAGAGGGATGAAGGGCACTTGCTGTCTCCCCGAGCCTGATTGGACTCTGAATCAAGCGGATCTGAAGAAGGTGGGTCAGAAGTCCCTAGGGAGACAGGTTGGCCCAGGATTTAGCCCAAAGGTCCTGACTTGCTGGAGTGGTCACCTCAAACCTCACCAGCACCATGACAGAGAAGTGACAGAGACAAGATGCCACCTGCAACCCTCCAGGTGGCCGCTGTGCTGTTTTCAGCATGCTTTCTAAACCAAAGGGCTTGGGGGAGCTCCGGGGAAGGGAAAGGCTGGAGGGGCAGAGGAGGCAGGTCTGCTGAATGTTCACCTTCTTCCCCCCACAGTGGCAAAACTGGGACTATCCCTCCAAGAACCTGCTTTCCAGGTACAGAAATAGTATGGAAGGGTGGGGTGTGGGGGCTGGGGCTGCCACATGCTGCCTCTCCATGGGCATTCTGGGTAGGAATAATAATGAGACTATTAATAACTTCTTACCTCTGTATAAGTCTCAAAGACCTTTCTCAAGATGTTTTTACCGCCTGCACACCCATGATCTCATTCAATTTTCAAGGCAACCCTGTGAATCTGTGGGACCATCACCCTCTCCTGGTAGACAAGGAACTGAGGCACAGGGAGATGATTGCTAGTTGCTAATCAGGTAACACTGCTAAAAAGTGACTGTGCAGGGACGAGAACCCAGACTTTCTTCATCTCTTCAGTCGTTCCATTGAAGTGTGATTCCAGAAAGTCAGGGCTCTTTGCTGGGCTGCTGTGAAGTTACCTCTGGGACAATGTAGTCCAAAGTCCTCAAAGCGATACATTTGTCTACTAGGTCAGCTAGTTGAGTCTCATTTGCCCAGCACTTCCTGCTGTCTGTGCCCTGTTCTAATTTTGAAAAAGCCACTAGCAAACACAGTTCTTGCCATCGAGGAGGTCACAGGAGAGGAGAAAGAAACTCTTAGGTCATCTCAATACCACAGGATTCATTTAGGGACCAAGGTAGCACTGAGTGTTATGGGACCACAGAAGAGAAACCCTAAGCCACCCTGGGTGTATCAGAGTGGACTTCTCGAAGGAGGCGATGCACTGACCTGCTCCCTTTTTTGTTTGTCTTTGTGTCAGAGTCTCAAGCTATTGCCCTTGGTAGAGTGCTGTGATGTCATAGCTCACAGCAACCTCAAACTCTTGGGCTTAAGAGAGCCTCTTGCCTCAGTTTTTCATTTTTAGTAGAGACAGGGTCTCACTCTGGCTCAGGCTGGTCTCCAACTTGGGAGCTTAAGAAATCCACCTGTCTTGGCCTCCTGCAGTGCTGGGATTATAGGTATGAGCCACAGTGCCCCACTCTGACCTGCTCCTTGGCCAGGGTTATTCTCCCAGATCGTGCTCTTCCTCTAAAGATGCCTATGCCCTTTCTCCCTCTGCTCCTCCCTACCCATAACCCTACTCTGGTGTCTTTCAGGAAGCAGCAGTGGCTGGACTGCTATGGCCCTGCAGGCCAGAATGAGCCCATCCTACATCCAAGGGGTTGCCACTGCACTACTGGAAAAGGACAAGAGATTGTGTTCTGAGCCCAGGTCCACCTTGGCCTGGCCACTCATGCTGCAATGGAAGGTATAGATCCCAGAGCATGGTGGGTTACCCAATCCACCTGCCTGCCCGTAGCTCGGTCTACCCAGGAATCGTCTCTAATGTGCAAAAACCTAGCCTACTTTTTAAAATCTGCTGATCAGATTCCACATTGCTCTAGCTAATTCCCAGCATTTAATGCTTCTCTTCTCTAACCTGGATCTGTCATTTTTGTCATTACTGAAACTTAACCTTTTCCTATTTGGTCTTTGGAGGAGACAGGGCAGTTGGTCATATTTATCAAAGCAAAGAGCCTCTTTAGGCTTGAAAACCTTAATCAAATCACCCCTCGGTCTTCTCTGTCTGGGGTTGATGATTCTGCCACTTTCCTCATCAATTTATGGCTTTATCCTTCTTGTTAGGGTCTCTCCCCTCCTCCTTTAGTCAGCCAAGATTGGACAAAGAGTAGCCCCGAGGAGCTGATCTGAACCAAAAACAGTGGGAAGATGGCAGAGCCATGGGGCCTTCTGGATCCTCTCAGATGGCCTTTGACTGAATTCAAATTTTACGGAATAAATCCTCTTATTATAAGGGATGCAGCAAAGGAAGATGAAGCTTTTCCTGCCGCCTTTGGTGCTTAAAAAAGAGTAACCTTGAAATCAGGTTCCCTGCCCCTGGATGGGGTTGCATGGGGGATTTGTGGAGCGGTAGGAGATAAATTTAGCAGAGGTCACATGACGTGGCCTTGTCCATATGTATAAGAAGGGAAGCCTTGAAGATCCCCAAGGTGTTTCAACCCTAAGGGATGGTGAAAAGAAGCTTGTGAAAACAGCTTAGGAAAGGAAAACCAGGAATCTGTGACTCATATTGCAGGAGCCCAGGAAGGACTGGGCTAGGGAGGGAGTGCCCCACATGGTATGTTGTAGATAAGGACTGAGAAGTGGCCACTGGATTTCAAAATAAGGAAGTCAAGGAGAGCAGCCTAAGTGAAGAGGTGAGGACAAAATGTGGACACAGGGAGTGTGCATGGCTCTGTGAGGAAGTTTGACTGTGAAGGAAGGTGTGGGCGCCAGCCTCCAAGATGGCCCCCAACAAGCCCCAGCTCTTGGGATTCTCATCCTTGCTAGTTCTCTTCCTGTTGTATCAGGGTTGGTCTATGTGGTTCATAGAATATAGCAAAAGAAACAGAATGTCATTTCCACGGTTCAAGTACAAATGCTCCTTGATTCATGATAGGATTACATCCCAGCAAACCCACTGTCGAAAGTTGAAAACGCATTTACTTTTTTTTTTTTTCTAGACAGAGTCTTACTTTGTCATGCTGGATAGAGTGCTGTGGCATCACAGCTCACAGCAAGCTCAAACTCTTGGGCTTAAGTGATTCTCTTGCCTCAGCCTCCCAATTAGCTGGGACTACAGGCACCCGCCACAATGCCTGGCTACTGTATTTATTTATTTATTATTAATTAATTAATTAATTATTTGAGACAGAGCCTCAAGCTGTCGCCCTGGGTAGAGTTCCTTGGCGTCACAGCTCACAGCAACCTCAACTCCCAGGCTTAAGCGATTCTCTTGCCTCAGCCTCCCAAGTAGCTGGGACTACAGGCACCTGCCACAATGCCTGGCCGCCATTTTTTTGGTTGCAGCCATCATTGTTGTTCAGCAGGCCCAGGCTGGATTCGAACCTGCCAGCTCTGGTGTATGTGGCTGGCACCTTAGCCACTTGAGCTACAGGCGCCAAGCCCTGGCTGTTTTTTTTTTTTTTTTTTTTTTTAGCTTTGTGTCAAAGCAGGATCCCTCCTCGGCCTCCCAGAGTGCTAGGATTACAGGTGTGAGCCACCTTGCCCACCCAGCCTTGAAAATGCATTTAATACACCTAATCTACTGCAAACACGCTCAGGACACTTAATAGCCTACAGTTAGGCAAAGTCATCTGGCAAACTTGTATACCTCAGACTACTGGTTGTTTACGCTCATGATCACTGCCCAGCATTGAAAGAGTATCTTGCAGAATATTACTAGCTCAGATAAAGATCAAAATTTCACATATGGTTTCTACTAAATGTCTATCACTTTTGCACCATTGTAATGTCAGAAAATCATAAGTTGTATCATCATGAAGTGGGGATTATCTGTATAAAAGACATTGCAGCTTCTATTCTGGCCTCTTTCTCTGGGCTCATTCATTCTGGGGGAAGCTAGCTGCCATGTCATAAGGCCCATATGGTGAGGAATCAAGGCTTCCTGCCAACTGCCACATGAGTGAGCCATCATGGAAACAGATTCTCCAGCCCCAGTCAAACCTTCAGTTAATTGCAGCCCCATCTTGACTGCAGCCCCATGAGAGAGGTGGGCCATCTATCTCACTTAGCTGCTCCTGGATTCCTACCCCTCACAAGCTGTGAAAAAAATTCTTGTTTATTGTTTTAAGTTTGTTGTTTTAAGATGTTAAATGTTGCTAGGAGTGGTGGCTCATGTCTTTAATCCTAGCACTCTGGGAAGCCAAGGTGGAAGGATCCCTTGAGCTTAGGAATTTGAGACCAGCCTGAGCAACAGACAGACAGACCCTGTCTCTACTAAAAAATAGAAAAATTAGCCAGCTGTGATGGCAGGCACCTACAGTCTTAGCTATTTTGGAAGCTGAGACAGGAGGATTGCTTGAGCCTAGAAGTTCAAAGTTATTGTGAGCTGGGCTGAGGCCATGGCACTCTAGCCTAGGTGACAGAATAAGACTCTGTCTCAAAAAAGAAAAAGAAAAGATGCTAAATTAGGGGGTAATTTGTTACATAAGCAATAGATAATAAATGCAAGGGAACTGAAATAAGGTTATGAGGATAAAGGAGAGGTTTTTCTTTTTTTTTTTTTTGAGATGAACTCTTGGTCTGTTGCTTGGGCTAGATAGAGTAGAGTCATCACAGCTCACTGCAACCTCAAACTCCCAGACTGATCCTACTGCCTCAGTCTCATGAATAACTCAGACATGAATCATTATATGTGCCACTGCAAGTAAACAATTTTTATTTATTTTTTTTAGAAATGGGGTCTCACTATGTTGCCCAGGCTGATCTTAAACTCCTGGCCTCCAGTGATTCTCCACCTCAGCCTCCCAAAGTGCTAAGATTACAAGCACGATCCATTGTACCAGGGCTGATTTTTCGTTTTGAAGGAGTGAATTTCAAACATGTTTAAATGCTAATGAGAAGCCAGTAGAGAGGAAAAAATGGAAACTAAGAGAGAAGTACATAGAAAAATCAATCAGTAAGGTTTTTTGAGCAGATGGAAAGGAAAAGGCCCAAAGCACTTGAAGGGATTATCCTAAGCTCCTAGGAAGAACTCCTAGAACCCTACCTCTTCCACTGTGACCAGAAAGCACCAGAGGAAAGGATAAAGTGTATTTGGTGGCAGGATGGTGATGGAATTTCTGCCAAATGACTCCTATTTTCTCTTCAGGTTATCTGGGGAGAGTAGGGAGGACGATGCCTTTAGGAAAGTAGAGAATGTCTGAAATAGCTAATGGTGAGCTCTAGAGAGAGGTAGGGAATGAGAAGAAAATTCTGGGCCATTTGAAAGCCTGGTCGTGATGAGAGCCATGACTATGTAGTCCCCTCAATCTGCATAGCTGTGTGGTTTGTCTCTAGCAGTGCCCAGAGTGCTAGATATAGGTGCAGAGAAGGCAAATATTGAATTATTTGTAATTCAAATAATTAAGGGAGGCTGAGATGGGAAGATCGCTTGAAAACAGGAGTTTGAGACCAGCTTGGGCAACATAGCCCCGCAAAGCCCCTGGGCTGAGGCTTTGCCAAAAGGGAGTCATGAAAAGACTGGGGGCAATGGAGATGTGGCTCTTAGAATAAGAGTGATTAGAAGAAATGGAATCTGGACCTCAGGCTGGCCCGGGGTGGAAGGGAATACGGAAAGGGCCAATACAAGGAGAAAATAAAAAGCCAAGAATCAGGCTCGGCGCCTGTGGCTCAATGGGCTAAGGCGCCAGCCACGTACACCTGAGCTGGTGGGTTCAAATCCAGCCCCCGGGCCCGCCAAACAACAATGACGGCTACAACCAAAAAATGACCGGGCGTTGTGGCGGGCGCCTGTAGTCCCAGCGACTTGGGAGGCAGAGGCAAGAGACTCGCTTGAGCCCAGGAATTGGAGGTTGCTGTGAGCTGTAATGCCATGGCACTCTATCCAGGGTGACAGCTTGAGGCTCTGTCTCAAAAAAAAAAAAAAAAAGCCAAGAATCAGGGGAGCAATGTCATCACAATTGTGGAAGGCCCGGGAGAGCACAGAAGGTGTGGGGTCATGGCCTGCTTACAGGAGTCGTGGCTCTAACATTCCAGAGGTGGGGCAGGTCCAGGCTGATTAGGTTCAGGGGTGGCCTTGGAGCGGGGGCCTATAGTGAAGAGACCAAGCAGGAGGATGGTCCATGCTGATATGATTCATCCCAGATGACAATGACATTTAAGTTAATGGCCATTAAAATTGTCCCTGTTAGAGGGAGAGCAATGTCTTCCATGGATGAGATGGATCCACAGCAGCACCAGCAGGAACAGAGAGTAGAGGAGGTGGCGGCCCCGCTGGAGCAGAAGTGGCTTGTTGATCAGAGCTGTCCTCTCACCTCCTGGGCCCACAGCCTGAGAGAAAAGGGCAGCCTCCACCAGAGAAGGCCCCGAGGGAAGCTGTGTGCTTAGGAGAGAGGCCACCCATCAGGTCCCAGGGAAGAGCCCAGGGGCAAGGGGAAATTTTGGACAGAGCAGAGCCATGGAAGGAGGGAAGGGGACACCCAAAGGAGTATGAGAGGACAGCAGGCACCTGGCTGGAAGAAGGGGCTATCCATCCTAGGGCACAAAGGCTTTAGCAGGCTCTGATCTGTTTCATTTTTGTTGTTGTTTTGTTTGTTTGTTTGTTTGTTTCATTTTTTATTGCCTAGGCTAGAGTTCCATGGCATCAGCCTTGCACACAGCAACCTTAAACTCTTGGGTTCAAGTAATCCTCCTGCCTCAGCTTCCCCAGCAGCTGGGACTACAGGCACCCAGCACTATGCCTGACTAATTTTTCCATTTTTAGTAGAGATGGATTGGACCATGCTCTTACTCAGGCTGGTCTCAAATTCCTGAGCTCCAGGGATCCTCCCACCTAGGCTCCTGGAATGCTGGGATTACAGGCGTGAATCACCATGCCTCACCTCTGGTTGCGAATTTTCAAGGAATCCACCTTGCAATGAGTTTGGGAGCCCCTCTGGGGAGTGGGGGGGGAGGGTCAGCAACATCCCTTGTTATTCTTCACAGTTCTGAGAGAGACTTTGTGCCCCTGTGTAGGCTGGCACCGTGACTCGGCCTGTGAGGGAATTAACAGTGGCCTCTGGTGGCAGAGGACCCTCTGGCTAATGAGTATAGAGTTGGCTGAGGCCTAGATAATTGCTGGCGTGGAAGGGGTAGCAGGTTCCTCCACAGGCTTCTGGGCCAGAGTCTGACCCTGTGCCCCAGGATGTGGGGTAACAAGCATGGTTTGGGAGGAGATCTGTTTGGTCTGAGGTTAGCAGTGAGCAAAACAAGTCCCTGCCAGACTCTTCAGCTTAGAACCCTGTGTTCAGAAGCTCAGTTACATGACTCCCTACGTCTTCGCTCACACGTGCCCACTTCAGCAGCCAGTTTGCCCACATAGTTACCCCAGGTGTCTCTCCTCCTGGGGATGATGGTACCGTGGCCACCCAGCCCAGCTCGGCTGTTCTCAGAGCTCCACTTGGTGCTTTGTCCCATCTTCCGAGGAGCTGCACCAGCCCTGCCATAGGCTCTCACATACTCCACTATGCCCCCTGGTCACCATCAGACACAACAGGCACATTTCTAGTCCCCGGCAGAGGGTGGGCAGCAAGGAAGCAGGAGGGTTCAGGGGACCCTCCAAACCCAGGCTTGGTCTCCTTGCCCCCAGACAACAGTTAGCTCAAGGTCCATAAGATGACACACAAGTATATTTGCAAATTTTTGTTTCATTTTGAGACAATCTCACGCTGTCATCTTGGGAAGAGTGCCCTGAACTTAGCCTAGCTCACAGCAACCTCAAACTCCTAGGCTCAAGCAATTCTCTTGCCTCAGCCTCCTGAGTAGCTGGAACCACAGGTGCCTGCCACAATGTCTGGCTAGTTTTTCTATTTTTAGTAGAGACCGGATGTTGCTCTTGCTTGGGCTGGTCTTGAACTCCTGAGCTCAAGCAATCCACCTGCCTTGGCCTCCCAGAGTGTTAGGATTACAGACATGAGCCACAGCACCTGGCTATGTGCAAGTGTTAATGACAAAACTTTTCCAAGTGCCCATTTAATAATTTTCTGGGCAGAAAGGAGGGCCAGGGTGATGCCATAATTGCTGTCAGGGCTTGTCTGTAATAACTGCCATTTGCACAGCACTTTCTCATCTAAAAGCACGTTCCCAAACCTGCGTGAAGGTGATCACATTTGAAAGGGCTTAGCGTGAAGCCTGTGGTACAGCATGTTCTCAGTAACTGATGCTGTTATCTTCTTACTCGTCTTCACAGTTCCATTTTATAAATGGGAAAACTGAGGCTTAGAGAGGTTATGGGCCTGCCCAAGTTTCTGAATTAGTTCCCAAACTGAAACCTTCTGATTTCAAATCGTGGGCCCTTTAAATCACATCAACTGCAGACCCCTTTCCTCACTGATCCCAAACTCTGGAGAGACGAAGGAGCCACCTGGGGAGGAAGTGGAGTGCGTGCCTTTGGGCCTCTTTCCTGTCCCCTTGTGTGGGGTCACCTGATTAGGCAGAACCTATGGAAAACCCAAGTCCAGGAACAAGTGGAGAAAGCGGGGTAGGAAGCAGGGAGAGGAAGAAAATAAACAACCAAGCTGAAGACAGCGGGAGAAAGCCAATGTGACCAGCGAGGCAGAGAGCTGATGGATGGCAGTGTCTCCGGAGGAAAGAAGCAGGCCCTGGAGGATGCCAGGACGTGCAGGAGGCCCGGGGAGGGGCCGGGAGAGCAGTTCTTGGTGAGTCAGGCGTGCGCAGGGCTGTTGCTCCTGCTCAGTGCAACAGAGGCACTGAGATATTGATGGCTTATTGGCCCAAAGCGTGGGAGAGGGCGACTGCAGAGGGAGGAACTCAGCCCTGGGCTGGCTGGGTGTGGGAGGCCTGGGAGAGAGTAAGGGAGCGGAGAGGAGATAGGTGACTTCTTGCGAAGCAGGAGAGGGCATTGGCTGAGCACCTGGCCAGTTGTCTCAGGTTGCCTGGGGTCTCTGGGGCACTGGAAATCACCAGTGACTCTGCCCTGCTCTCCTGGTGTCACATCTCTCTGAAGGCACTGGGCACACGAGCCCTGTTCAGAAGCTCACACGGACCCTAGATACTTAGCATGCATCGGATAACACCCAGACACTTGCGACAAAATTAGCCAATCTCCAAAACCTATTAAATACGCCTCCTGATAGCATCTCTCTCAGGGCCATTTTCAAAAGCATAAACTGCTTGGGGAGGCTTCACCGTGACCAGTTCTGGGCTGCCCTCTCCTCCCATCTGGCCTGTGAACTGACTTCCCTCTGTGGGCCCTGTAGGGGCACAGCCCTGACTCCAGGAATCCTGCCACCAGGACCCACAGCAGCCTTACTAGGAAGTACTGTCACACACATCCAGCCCAGACTGATGGACAATATGCCAGGCTCTGGACTGTGAGTCCCAGCTCCAGCTGGGCAGAAAATTAGCCACGTGACAACCTCCCCCAACACTGTCCCGAGCTCCAGTGACCCTTCTTATAAGATAAAACAAAATGAATTTATAACTGACTGTGGAAAGTAAATGGAATTTTAAAAATCACATAGTTGAAAAGAATCTTTAAAATGACCTTCCCTTTCTCCCTTACTTTATGTTTAAGAAAACCAAGTCCCAGAGAGGGGATAAGATTGTCGGGTGGCATAGAGCTGGCTGGCAGCAAGGCTGGGACAAGACCTAGGTCCTCAACTTTGGGGTTTCTACTCTTCCCTCAGCTCAGTCCGGCAAAGAGAGCAAGGTCAGACATGGTGTAAACATCAGATTTCTAGGAGGAGCACTGGAATTGGAGTCTTAAGACGTGGGCTCAAATACTGACATTGTCCCTTAAGAGCTGTATAACCTTTAGCAAGTTATTTAACCACATTTGTCCCAGTTTCCATGTCTATCTAGTGAGGGAAATGGAACCTACCAAATGGGGCTTTGTGAGCGTATAAGAAGATGGCACCGTGTCTGGTACATGACAGGTGCTGACAACATCAGGGGTTTTCTCCATGCCCTAGTCTTGCCCCTTTTCCTCCCCTGTTCTATGAGAAATTCTCCCTCCCATTTGACTATAAATTCCTTGAGGGAAAGGACTGTGCTTTATTTGTCTTTGTAATCCCAGTATCTGACACATAGTAGGGCCTCAATTGAAGATTCTGCAATACTGGGAGAATGCTATGGAGCAGTCCTCTGTCTCTGTGGCTGTTACTGCAGTTTTCTCATTAGGAACTTTCTCCGGTGGGGTAGAGGGAAGAGAAGAGGGAACACAGGCTGCACTGTAGGGCGTGAGGCTGTCCCCTGGCCTCGGTGGCCTCAGTCCCCTCCCTGCTTGCAATCTGAAGTCCCTGATGCCCACATTGATGACAGAGCCAGATCCTGGCAGGAGATGGACATCCAGGGAGCCATTCCCTGCAGGCATGGGGTTCTCTACTGAGAGGAGTCACATCCCTCTCCCGGGAGCTCCATTCAGCCTGCGGGGCTCACGACTGAAGGTGAAGAAGGACTTGGAAGTGCAGGGGAGGGGCTCCACCAGGGGTGGGAGGCGGAAGAGCTAGCGGGGAAGAAGGCGGGGCACTGGCATTTTCTGCCTCTTCCAGACATACCATGGGCTCCCACTGGGGTGGCATGGAGCAGGGTGAGACTTTTGGGATCCTGGAGCAGCCGCAGGGACCGAGTAGGCATTCTCTCCAGGCTGGCCTCCCTCCCCACTGGTTCCTTCAGTCCCTCTAGGCAGAGCACAACGAATAATGAGAATGAGTAGCCCCAGGTGGGACGCGGGGCAGGCAGACAGATGCACAGTTGGGCACTCCTATGCTGTCTAGACCAGCCACCCACGACAGTCACCTGCGGGAACTTCCAAAGTACACTCCTGCTCAAACTCCATCCCCAGAGATCCTGATAGAATTGGCCTTGCACCGGCCACATACACCAAGGGTTCAAACCCAGCCTGGGCCAGCTAAACAACAATGACAACTGCAACAACAACAAAAAATAGCCAGGTGTTGTGGTGAGTGCCTGTAGTCCCAGCTACTTGGGAGGCTAAGGGAAGAGACTAGCTTAAGCCCAAGAATTTGAGGTTGCTGTGAACTGTGATGCCACAGCACTCTACCGAGGGTGAATTGGTTTGGGGTGGTGTGGAGGAATGAGCATCATGCTTGCAAGGACAGTCGCTGGTTCTTGACACAGCAAAGAAAATGCTGAGAGCAAGACGATCTCCTGGCAAGCCTAGAGATATCTTGTAACTTGGAGGCAAACCCCAAGTCACTCAGTATTCCGGAATGAGATAAGATTGGTTTCTTGATAGTAAGCAGGTGTTAAACCTTAAAATTTTATGGTACTTGGATGTGGGAGTTGAGGAGAAAGAGCACTAGTGGTCCTTAGGCAGCTCCTGCACGTCCTTTTTAGCACTCTTCACACCTGTTGTGTATCCCCTCCATAAATAGTCACTGCAAAAGTTGTTTGGGGCTCTCCTGCACCTCTGTGAGCCTCACCTCTGGCAGCTTCTACTCTCAATCTGCGTCCCGGCTATTTCCTTCATGCGGCTCCAATAGGCTGGGCCTCAGACACTGGAATTCTTTAAAACCTCCCAGGAGTTTCTAATGTGGTGGGGGGCACTGAGAGGACATATGGGGGACAGATGAGTTTTGGGTTTTTTTTGTTTGTTTTCTTGTCAGAGTCTCACTTTGTTGCCCTCTGTAGAGTGCTATGGTATCACAGCTCACAGCAACCTCAAACTCTGGAGCTCAAGTGATTCTCTTGTCGCAGCTTCCTAAGTAGCTGGGACTACAGTCATCTGTCACAACGCCCAGCTAGACAGATGAGTTTTTGTGTTGTCCCATTCCCTGGTGTAGAGAGCACAGGCATGGGTGGGCATGTCACAGTAGGTAGCTCCAGAGTCTCTCAATGGAGCAGCAGATCTTCGTGATGAGACTGGAAGTGGTGGCTCTGCCCCCACTTGCTGTGGGTCCTTGGGCAAGTGACTACATTACTCAGATTTTATTCATTTAAAGAAGAGGCAGAGTGGGGGTGGGATGATCTCCAATGACCTTGAACCATCCTTGGGATAGGATTCTAGGCATGCTCTACGTCATGGGGACTACTTTGCTTCCTTTCTTGTCTCCACCCCTCCAAGCTGATAGATGAGTCCCAGGGCCTGCCCTGCTTCCTGCAGGTACATCCTTGATAGCACAAAGGGGGGGTTTCATATGACCCCATTGGCCCACCACCTGTCACTCCCTCCTCTCCAAACATGTATGCCCTTTTTTTCTTATTTGAAGAAAAAAATGGTGTCTTGGCACCTGTAGCTCAAGCAGCTAAGGCACCAGCTGCATACACCAGAGCTGGTGGGTTCAAAGCTGGCCTGGGCGTGCCAAACAATGACAACTACAACCAAAAAAATATATAGTTGGGTGTTGTGGCAGGCACCTGTAGAACCAGCTACTCAGGAGGCTGAGGCAAGAATTGCTTAAACCTAGGAGTTGGAGGTTGCTGTGAGCTGTGACACCACAGCGCTCTACCCAGGGCAATAGCTTGAGGCTCTGGCTCAGAAAAAAAAAAAAAAAAAAGGAAAACTATGGGTAGTACATGGGTGTACCAGTCAGGGTTCTCCAGACATTTATTTCAAGGAATTGGTTGATGCAATTGTGGGAGTTGGCAGGTCTGAAATCCGTAGAACAATCTATCTGGCTGGAACTCAGGCAGGAGCTGATGCTGCAGTCTTGAGGCAGAATTCTTTTCTCAAGGAAACCTCACTTTTGCTTTTTTTTTTTTTTTTTAATAATTTTATTGAATCATAATTGTGTACATTGGTGCAATCACAGGGCACGATTCATATACATTCAGAAACATTTTGATCATACTGTTACAGATATCCTTCATGGCATTTCCTTGATCACTATATAAAGACATTAATACTCTACCTTTAATAAGTTTCGCCAGTACCCTGCTAAGATGCACTGTAGGTGTGTTCCTAATTTCATAATTTCTATACTTGGAGTTAAATGTTATTTAATAGTTTAAAAAATTTTTGAAAATCTGAATAGTTGGTACTACACTACAGTTGGTAATGGGAAAGTATAAATTAAGATAATCTTCATATTACCTCTTTTGATAGCTTGAAGATAATAAAGCCACCTCTCAATTGTTCGATGTTAATTAACCATTTTACTTTGATCATTTTAGTAAATGATCCCATTCAGCCACAAGCCTAAAGATTGATATTAGTTAATGTTTAGTATAAATTTCCTGCTATAGGTTAAGCCTAACATGTAATTGCTTACCTATTCTATTACTTTTCAGACCATTGGAATAACTGGAAGTAAAAGAGGTTTTGGCTTCCCTCCTTGGGTTCTTTTTTTTTTTTTTTTTTTTGTAGAGACAGAGTCTCACTTTATCGCCCTGGGTAGAGTGCCGTGGCGTCACACTGCTCACAGCAACCTCCAGCTCTTGGGCTTAAGCGATTCTCTTGCCTCAGCCTCCCTAGTA
>CAUYON010120710.1:0-14012 GCA_963573935.1 Arctocebus calabarensis
TACACCTGAGCTGGCAGGTTCGAATCCAGCCCGGGCCCGCCAAACAACAATGACGGCTGCAACCAAAAAATGGCCAGGCGTTGTGGCGGGCGCCTGTAGTCCCAGCTACTTGGGAGGCGGAGGCAGGAGACTCGCTTGAGCGAGGTTGCTGTGAGCTGTGATGCTCTATCTAGGATGACAGCTTGGGGCTCTGTCTCAAAAAAAAATATGTCACCATTTACCGGTCACTTCATGTTCGGAACTGTTCATCTCTTTCTCCCAATACTGCAAAACTCAGCAGTTTAAGCAGCAGTTCAGGGAAGGAGAAGAAGTGAGGTAGTTGGGCTGTTCTAAAACACAGAGGCAAGAAAGGGGTCTACAGCCTAATTCAGGGTGAACCTTTCTGACAACTGAGCCCATGATGGGGAATTTAGGGGGTTAGAGAGTTAAAACACAGATGGTACATTTTATGAAAGAATCGAATTTAAGTGGGACTTCGAGGTTTCGGACATAAAATTGTGATCCTCAGAAAACCAGTCCATGCACAAATTCAAGAATTTATAAGAGTGTTCTGAACTCAGAATCTAAAAATAATAAGTGAATTTGAGTACCAGTTTTATGAATTCACACAGTGTATTTCCTTGGCTGCTTGCCCAATAAAAGCTAGGATTTTAATTTTGAAGATGCCTTCACACTCTAACAGAAGTATCTTTTTTTTTTCTTTGCAGTTTTTGGCTGGGGCCGAGTTTGAACTCGCCACCTCCAGTATATGGGGCTGGCACTCTACTCCTTTGAGCCACAGGCACTACCCAGAAGTATCCTCAATTATCATTGGCTGAGATGACTTTTGTCCCTGCACACTACATAATAAGCCTTTGTAGTGCTACCTTTCATGCTAGTTAGTAAGAAAAAAATCCTATCATCACGCACATACCTGTATTTATTTCATTCAGACTTATGATTGGTAGTATTCTTTAGGAAAAATAATATTATCCTATAAAGTAACGTTGTCATGTCTTTGATCAATAAAAACAACTAGTGAGATGAACTTGCTTTATGTATTTGTCTGCCAATTTGTGCTTTAACCACATCTTTGCAATTGATGTTTATTTTAAATGTATAAGAACAAACTATGTAAGAGCAAAGAATATTTCTGTAAAGCATTGAAAAAGCGCATAAAATCTCACCCCCAAATACGACTCCTTAGTATAGAGACTTTTTTGAATTACAGGCCCTTTAAGATCAACAGGCATCGGAAGGAGTTTTCCTCCATCAGCATAAACTGGACCGACTCTTCAAAAGAAAAACTGATTTCCTTTCCCCTTCCTGGTATCGAAGTATATTGCAGGAAAAATGACCAAGAGTGCGGTTAGACCCAGCCCAAATCAGTTCAAACACAACGCCTGTCTTTTAGGTTAATTTACAAGTCAATCCGTTTCCCCACCCATTCATCCTCTCTAGTGACCATTTATTGCCCCTAAACAGAATTATTTATCTTGCCAATCCCCCTTTCTCCTCTAAAAGGCAGAAATAAAAATATCCAGATCGTAATGGGATATGGAGTCATCATTCTGTGATTCTCCCTGTGTGCACAGTAAATAAAAAACTTCTTCCCCTGATTAATCTCTGCTTTAATTGTGAGCTGATCTTTCAGTGAACTTTCAGGGAAGGGGTGTGTTTCCCTCACACCCACAGCACTCATACTGTAAATGTTTTGAATACCTATCATGTGCCCAGCACTCCCCACCCCAATACTATAAAGATAGAGATAAGAATGGAAAAACAAACACCACATGTGTACTCATTACATCAGAACTAGCCGGTGAACACCCATGCGCACATTTCTCAGTAAAACTCAGTGGAGAGCAAGCAGGCCGGAAGGGACAGTGCAATGCACACTATCCTGGTGAGGGCACATTTATAACTTTGACTCAAACTGTACAAAAGCAAGTCACACAACCAAAATATTTGTGCCCCTGTAATATTATGGAAAAAAATAAAGAGACAGTCCTTGTCTTCTAGGGGCCCAAGGTGTTCCTTGGGCAGCTGGTTTGAGACAGAACCACCGATGACTCTGCTACGCAGTGACATATATGGTCACGGGGACACCAGGGATCCGGGGAGCAGGGCACAGGTGCTCATGTTTCTCCCAGATCAGTTCATCTTAAAGTTAGAAATGCTTTTATTTATGTGATCGTGGTGGTTGGTTCAAAGACCACCTTTACATTCAATGATTTCTTTTTCTTTTTTTTGAAACAGAGTCTCCCTCTGTTGCCCTTGGTAGAGTGCTATGGCATTGTAGTTTACAACAATCTCAAACTTCTGGGCTCAAGCAATCCTTTGCCTCAGCCTCCTGAATAGCTGGGACTACAGGTGCCTAGTAGGACACTTGGCTACTTTTTCTTTCGTTCTTTTTTTTTTTAGTAGACACAGTATCTAATTTTTTTTATTTTTATCTTTATTTTTTTTAGAGACAGAGTCTCATTTTGTCACCCTCAGTAGAGTGCCGTGGCATCACACAGCTCACAGCAACTTCCAATTCCTGGGCTTAGGTGATTCTCTTGCCTCAGCCTCCCAAGTAGCTGGGACTACAGGCGCCCACCACAACGCCCAGCTATTTTTTGTTGCAGTTTGACTGGGGCTGGGTTCGAACCTGCCACCCTTGGTATATGGGGCTAGCGCCCTACTCACTGGACCACAGGCGCCGCCCCACAGTATCTAATTCTTGCTTAGGCTGATCTCGAATTCCTGAGCAATTATAAACAATTTATCATTCTGGGTAAAATTTATCATTTTACCCTCAGCTAGCCCCACAGTTTCTAATTCTTGCTTAGGCTGATCTCGAACTTCTGAGCAATTACAAAAAATTTATCATTCTGCCTACTGGCAGAGCAATGCCACTCTGGTTTGCAGAGCTCCATTTGACCTTGTCAGATTCCTAAAGACCCTTCGTGACAATAGATGACTCTCCTCTTTCAGGCATCTGGTGTAACTGTTCTACGAGACAATATCTTTCTATTGCTCCCAGCCTCTCCAGAAGCACAGTGTTAATATTGAATTTCCACTGTTGTATAACCCAGTTTGTGAAGTTTTTTACCCTCAGCTAGTATTTCTCCTTCTCTCCATTTGTTATTGACTATCCACTCATATTATTCCACCTCCGGGAGCAACTCTGGGTTCAGCCACTGTGCCGGCGCTGACTGCAGGCACCTGTAGAGTGCCTGCCCTGCAGAGTGGGTGACTCAGGGGCAGGTCGGTGGGCTCTCCTGACCACCAGGCAGTAAGCCACCTTTACTGTCAGTCCCAGTTATGCCAGGCCGGGTAAAGCTGCCCTCTGACCCCCAGGCCTGCAGGAACTGGGCACAGAGACTTAAAGGTGTTGTGCAGGTTTTCCTTAAGGAATATTCCAGCTGCCTCTCTGCTTCTGGCACCCAGAGTTGTAACCTTGGTGATAGGCACACTCTATCAGTTAGGAAATGAAAAAATTGAGGGGATAGGAATAATTATAGAGAAAATTGATATCCTCCCTACCCTTTCTCTCCCAAGTCCCCCAGAAGAGCAGAGACATCTACCAGGGGCAACCCTTTCTGGGCTCTGGCCGTGTCGGTGTGAGCCTCAGGAAGGCGTGGAGGGCACGTTTATCTCCTCACGTGTTAAACAAGCGATTCCACTGCTCCTACCCATTCTCTACCAACCCTCTACTCTGAGAATCAGCGTCCCGAATGGTGAGTCATTTCTTTATCCAACACCGTTGGACACTGTGGGCCAAGAGTACGTCTCTTGGTGTGAAGAAATAGAACTCAGGGGTCCTGCACGCTGCAGTACTTTCCACTGCCTTCCTTTTATCGTGCTTTCAGCATTTGTGTCTACCACAGGGACAACAAAGTAGTGTGGAGCGAGTATCTGCTCCTCTGACTACACATTTATGGCTTGGGTAGGCGACTGGCATGGAGTGGCCCAATATAGCCCATCTGTCAGCTCTGCACCAGGAAACCTGCCTCATGAGCACCTGCAGTCTCTGTCTTTCCTGCTGGCAGATGGGACAGTTCTGTGTCATGTGGTACCCCCGGGGGTATTGGGGGGTGTCTGAGATCATCCGTCTCCGTGTTGCACCAGCTTCCCAATTGGCCACCTTGAGTGAGTGCAGCAGATACTCACTTGGGGATCCAATCAGCATCCAGGCTTGGAAAGACGCTCCTCTAACAGGCATTGACATGTCCTATTCAATCCATTCCGTAAACTGCTCTACTGATTTCTATGGGGCCATACTTCTCATGGACGTCCCTCTAACAAGCCAGCGTCCCACCGCCCATGGCCAGCCGCTGCCCATGAGGCGGAATGCACCCAGACCTGGGGGCTCTAATGAGTTGCTCCCAGTGTCGGGCTCCCCAAATGGATGCTGACCACCCACTGTAGAGCTGTTATCTGTAAACAAAGCAGCCTTGTGTTGGTTAGTGGGGGGCTGTTCAGAAGTCACCCCCCACAGTGGAATAGCACCTGACAGCTCTTCAGATGGTTCCAACGTTGGTTCTACATGAAATGCTGCCCCTCACTCACAGGTAGATGAGACCTCTTCGTATTCCTTTAGTAGCAAGTTCCTATAGAGAAGCAGCTCACCCGGGGAGCGACTTCCTCATTATGGCTTTTCTCTGATAATCACCCAACACATCAAGAGTATTTCAGATTTCAGAATTATTTGATGGCCTTCACTCACAGAGCCAGTTTTATGCCCAATTCACAGCAAACCAACAGTTGTCTCTCAAACGACTCGCCCCATACTGCTGCTGGCCAGGAATTTTCAGGTCCCAAATCCCAGAGGTCATGATCAGGGAGCAGCCTGTGGGCTTTTACCACAAGCTCCAGACGAAGAAAGTGCAAGTTGCAGTTCCAAAATCATGTCAGAAAACTGGTTCTAAAGCCCAATATTGATCGAGCCGGTGCTTCGTGCGATTCAGACACAGCCTGATGTCGTGGAGTCTCCCCTTCAAACACGGTCTTCCTCCAGACGGTCGGCACAGCAGGGGCAACATTTCCAGACGGGGGACGTGGACCCTCCAGAAGACCCATCTGGTCACTGAGCGTCACACTTCGTCCCAGGGCTAGTAACAGGGGCAGTCCACTTGTAGTTGCCCGGCGAAGGTCAAGGATGGCTCCTGCCCAGGAGGGCATGGGGATCTTTGCTGGATTTGTCAACCAGCCCATGTTAGTCACGGGTGTCGCTATACGCTGAACCCAGTCCTTGCCTGTTCTTCAGTTTCTGAAGTTTTCGTTGTATACAGCAAGGCAGTGTGTGGTCATAGCTATAGGCTGGTGGATTCGAATGACCGTTTGGCGATGCAGTGGATAAAATGGGATCCTTCCCACATGAGGGCAAGCTGTGGGTGGCTCTTTTCTGGCATTATGATCAAGAAGAAAGCACTTACAAGTGGTTTTTGCACTGTGGAGCCCGCCCAAGGACTGCTGACGCCATGAGCAGCGTGCTTCACAGCCAACCTCCATAATCACCTGCTGGGCTCCATGAGCTGTTGTCTTTTTCATGAACTATTCAGGGCATTTCAACAGAATTTGTGGGTGCCAGAACTCCAACTTCTGAGTCATTAATTTAAGTGGTGTGCTCTCTTTGTCCACAAGCATAAATCCAATGTTGTTTCAAATTAACAAGCCATGTGGACTCAAGCCATTCTATAAGTCCCTCTAAGAATGCCTGATAATAATAGCAGCAGGGCAAACTTATCTGCTTTTGGTTTTTTGATACTAGGTGTGAAAACTGTTCCCAGGTGAGCCAGCATATCCGTCTCTAGGATATGTCCTGGTAGAGGAGACTTGGCCACTCTACACAAAGTTCGTTCAGACTGTCTCATTTTCTTCTGCACTTTTCCCAGCATCCCAACAACAGCTACCTCGGCACATGCTCCCTGTTAGGCCTCACTGACAGGTTTTGCAATCACAGTGCATGTTAAGTGTTTACTGCAGCTCAATTCATGGTGGCACAAAGGTGGAAATAACCCAAGTGCCCCTCGACCCATGAATGAATTACTAAACCGTGATATATCTATACTGTGGAGAACTATTCATGTAAACAAAGATGGAGACTTTGCATCTTTTGTATTAACCTGGATGGATTTGGTAGCATTCTCCTAAGTAAAGGATCACAAGAAAACAAAAGCAGGCTGGGCACGGTGGCTCGCGCCTGTAATCCTAGCATTCTAGGAGGCCAAGGCGGGTGGACTGCCTGAGCTCATGAGTTCAAGACCAGCCTGAGCAAAAAGCAAGACTGTCTCCACTAAAAATAGAAAAACAGAAACACGGAGGCAAGAGGATCGCTTGAGCCCAAGAGATGTAGGCTGCTTTGGGCTATGACGCCATGGCACTTTACCCAGGGTGACAGCTTGAGACTCTGTCTCAAAAACAAACAAACAAACAAACAAACAAACAAACAAAAAGAATACAAAAACAAGCATCCCATGTGTTCAATACTAAGTTGAAACTAGTAGATGAGCAGCTACACACCCACAGGAGAGAAACAGACAATTAAATTCAAGAAGGGCGGAGGGACCTTGGTAAATCCTCATCGTTGGGTACGATGTGAGGCTGCGTGGCACACTTCCTGGGAGAAGGACTCAGCTACATCTCAGACTTTGGATTTTACCTTATAAACGTAAATAATGTAACCTAATTATTCCCCTCATGTTAACCCCCAAAATTAAAAACAAAGGGCTTTTCATATAAGTAAATAAACATATATAATTTACTCAAAACACAAGGGAAACCGCAGTGCAGGGAGCTCCTGTCTCCAGAGCCCCAGGAGAGCTTTTCCCTGGGACCCTTTCACCCGCACACACGCACCTGGCCCTTCGTCTCCAGCTAAGGCCCAGGCCAAAGGAGTCTGGTCCCCCTCAGTCCTGGTCCCCACTGATTTCCTGTCATTTGACCCCCAGTTATCTGAGGTCAGGTTTTTCCATCGTTAGTTATTTTCGCCCTCTGGCTTTTATCTTCCTCCAAACATGGCACCCCATGTTGGCACCCCACATGGCACTAAACAGAGTGGGGTGCCAACAGGGAGCCGGTCAGCATACCCCATCTCCACTGACCCCCCATTAAGTCTCTCGACTCAACTTACTCTCCCCAGTTCTTGACATTTCAAGGTCTTTACCCTGCAGGGACCAGTCCCTCGGCTATCTCTACCTTTCCCTTTTCTTTGGTGAATCAGCCTGATGTTTCTCAGTGTCTGTAACCCAACCAGGAAAGCTGAGCTGACTGTGCCGCGGTTCCCTGAATTTGCCCTGATTTTGCAGCTGTAAGTTCGCAGGGGCCGCCTGTGCGAGAGCAGCTCACTCAATCACGGCACTTACTCCGACCTGGGGAAGGGTCACTCCAGGTGCACGAACATCTCCCCAAAGCCAGTCAGTGGGGACTGCACATGAGGGAAGTGTCATTTACCTTCTCAGGGGAGCAGGTGGTTTTTCTGCATCTCAGCCAGCCAGCTGTTCCGTCAGGACCACCTACACTGTGTTTGCGTCTCTGTCCCCAGTGACAGTGGGCCTCCCAGCTGCCTAGACATTCTCTGCTCCTCTGCAAACTTCCACATCTGTCACCCCCAGGAATCATTTTAGCAAAGCCGCCTAGGGAAGCTGATGAGGCCCATCTACACAGTGAGAGCGCTCCTTGACACTCTGTGCCCTGCTCAGGGCAGTTCCTTGTCACTGTGTGCCCTTCTCCTGTCTCCCCTCTGCCACCAGCTTCCTTGGTGCCTGGAGGCTGCAGAGGTGTCTCCACAAACCTGGCATAGGTTCCTGGCCTCAGTCTAACAATCAGCTGCAATCCAAGCCCAGAACAGCACAAGCAGGAGCCCCAACACTTCGCTTTACTTTCACATCAGCGATTACAGACAAGCGATAACATTGGAGTTTCTCATTCCTTTGCGTCTATTTCTATATCTGTGGGCCACTCCTTGGGAGTGAGGCCCATCACTTTTAATCCCACTGGTAGCTTCATTTGGATGAACAACAGGACAGGTGCAGTCTCATCCCTGTTTTGAGAGATGAGGCCACAGAAATGCCGAGAGGCTACGAAGCTGGACCCAAGTCACCCAGCAAGAAAGCGACAGAGCCAGGATTTGAAGCAGGTTTGCCTGACTTTAGGACCTTGCACTGATCCTTTCCCAGCACGGTTGCCTATGAACAGATTCTAAACCTTAAAATCTAGAAGTTTCGCCCATTCTATTGGCTTCTCCTACATCATTGAAAGCTTATTCCTCCCCTCCTCCCAGGCTTGTCTTCTCGCTATGGGATGGGGCATTCCCACTGATGGCGCTCAGCTTCAGAGGGGTATCAAGGCTGGAAACATCCTCTGGCCTCTTTTTTCAGTATCTGGTTTACACCCAGGACCTCTGCTGGGCAATTGGTGGCAGTTAAGATAAATTCCCAACCTTGGCTACCACATAGGCAAGGCCTCTTTAAAATAGGTTCTACGAGGGTGGCGCCTGTGGCTCAAGGAGTAGGGTGCCAACCCCGTACACCAAGGGTGGCAGGTTCAAACCTGGCCCTGACCAAAAACAAACAAACAAGAACCTGCAAAAATAAATAAATAAATAAATAAGTTCTACCTTACTGATCTGAATTAATGAGTTAATTCCAGTGAATGGAGTAATTGCCCTTGAAAAGCTATGTTCTCATCCCAGAACCTGCGATTGTAAACTGTGTGGCAAAAAGGTCTTTGCAGATGTACTTAAAAATCTTGAGATGACATCATCCTAGAGTGTCCCATTTGCCCTAAATCCAATGATAAGGGTCCAAAGGAGATACCAAGGAGGAGAGGAGAGGGCTGCTTGAGGGTGGAGGAAGCGTTTGCAGCTCTGTACCCACAAGCGGGAGCCGCCAGGAGCGGGAAGAGCCCAGGCAGAATCCTTCACTACAGCCCTGGGCGTCGTAACAGAAGGCACTTTGATTTCAGATTCTGTGCTCCAGAAGTGGGAGAGAAAAAATATCTGTTGTTTTAAGGCAAAAAGCTTTTTTATTTTTTATCTGTTGTTTCAAGGCGAAAAGCTTTTGGTTTTGTTTTTATTTTTTTTAATGATTTGGTCATTTGTTGTGGCAGCCTGCAACTTACAAAGCCAACCCAGCTAGGGTGTGGCCTGGGCATTTGTACATTTTTAAGCTCCCTGGGTGAGTCTAATGTGTGGTTGGAGCTGGGGACCACGGGGGTGGGCATATCAGGGGTGTCTTCCTGGTGGTTTTCCTGAGCTCAGGGCCACTCTTCCTCTTCAAACAGCAATAGTCTAATTATGGGGCTCGGTTCTAAGACCTTTTGTATTCTCATTACCTATTAAAAGCCCCACCTTCTAATGCATCAGTTTGGGGATTTGGCCTCTAACATATAAATTTTGAGGGAACACAATGTCTGGGTCTACATCATGTGTTCATTAGGAGGAAGACCAGGACTGGCTTGGATGCATCAGTGAGGGTTTCCACCGGCTAATGCCAGCATCCCATGAACTTCTCGGGGATTTCCTGGCTGCACCTGCTTTTCCAGGCCTGGTAACAGAAGACAGCAGTCTGTGACACGGAGTAAACAGAGAGGGAGAGAAAACTGGGCAGTCTTCGCCACATGGAAATCAGAAAATGGCTGGTCACAGCTTAGATGAACATGCTCACTTTGATATCGCAGCCTTTAAGGTCTCCAGCAGCCACCAGCCATCCTCAGGGAGTCCTTCTTCCTGAAATCTCTCTCCACTGGCACCCCATTTTCCTAAGCGTAAGACATAAAGACTGTGAGTTGCCGACACCAAGATGAAGTCTCTCTTGTCTGCCCAGACGTGCTGGGGAGAAGCCCAGGTAGGAGGAAGCTCAAGGGAGTCTCTCCGAGAAGAGAAGTATCTCGAGGGCACGGCTCCGCAGACCTTCCTGTGTACTTCGTGTGGCTCCCACTTTGCGGCCTTGCTTGTTTCCCATGTGAAGACCCGTCTCTGCGGCCAGGGTTACTGTTAGACGCGCTTCAGGGCCGCAGCCCTCACATAAGCTGCTCTCCACACGGGTCCAGCAGAGGCCTACTCGCCAGTGGGCTGCTGCCAGCTCTTGCCATCAGCCTCTGGGACCAATGAACTGTGTGTCTCAGTAGGGCATGTAAACTCCATTGTGCCAATGAAACGTCCCCATCGCCTTCCCTCTCGGGGTGCACCAGTGGCTTGTCATGGCCGTGCATCCCAGATTATAATCCTTTTAACTTACTTTCCAAGAAACTCAATATATTTGAAGAAATCTTTCTTTGTTTTCTTTTTTAGGTCAAAAAAAACCCTCACATTTTTAAGGTGGGCACGGTGGCCTGTGATCCTAGCACCCTGGGAGACGGGGTGGGAGATCGCTTGAGCTCAGGAGTTCGAGACCAGCCAGAGGAAGAGTGAGACCTCATCTCCCAAAATAGCCGGGTGTCATGGCAACACCTGCAGTCCCAGCTACTCGAGAGGCTGAAGCAAGAGAATCGTTTGAGCCCAAGAGTTGGAGGTTGCTGTGAGCTGTGATGCCATGGTACTCTATTGAGGGTGACAAAATGAGACCCTTGTCTCCAAAAAAGAAAACACAGGGAGGCGCCTGTGGCTCATCGAGTAGGGCGCCGGCCCCATCTACTGAAGGTGAGGGGTTCAAACCCAGCCTTGGCCGAACTGCAAAACAGAAAACTAGCTGGACGTTGTGGTGAAACTAGCCAGACGTTGTGGCGGGCACCTGTAGTCCCAGCTACTCTGGAGGCTGAAGCAAGAGAATCACCTAAGCCCAAGACCTGGAGGTTGCTGTGAGCTGTGTGACACCACGGCACTCTACCGAGGGTGAAAAAGTGAGACTCTGTCCCTACAAAAAAAGAAAAAGGAAAGAAAAAACAAAAAGCAAACTCACATTTTTAATCTAAAACCATGAATGGCTCACATACAAATTTCATATAGTATAATTAGTATCTAAATGAGATGATTTAAGTAAAATTCTTTATAGATGGAGTAGTATTAAATATATAAATAGAAGAATTTATGAATAAGATGGCTAGACCTGTGAGATAGATTGTAAAGTAATCGCAAATAAATTGAAGAATAATGCATTTATTAGAATACCATTTTCGAGGCAAACACATGCACACACACACACATACAAAGTTTTCTATAATTTTTTTGAAGATGCAGGGGAAATGGTCTCAAAGGGCATTTGCCAAGTGAAGTCAGCTATTATCTTGGGCAAAGGATTAAACTGTAACTGCAACAACCAAACACCAAATTCCAAGCAGGGGCTTTACCAACGGTGTCCTCAAGGGCCACCCTCTGTGGGATGTCAGAGAGAGAAGGCACAGTCATTGTGTGTTTCATCTTCATGGATTGAAGCAGACATGCTGGGAACACAGAAAGCAAATACATCTAAATAAAAAGAGAAGGGAACAGGAAAATACTCGCTTTGTCCGCATCGCCCTCCCCTTCTGTGTAAGCAATACCTTGGCCTCCACTCACTCAGGCAAAGCGAGGTCACATTTAAAGGAAAAACAGGTGCTCACTTCAGCAGCACACATACTAAAATTGGAACGATACAGAGAAGATTAGCATGGCCTCTGTGCAAGGATGACACCCAAATTCGTGAAGCGTTCCATATTTTTAGAATATAAATGTCTTAACACAATAACTAAGAAAATGCCGTGAAGACTATGTTAACCAGTTTGATGAAAACATTTCAAATTGTATATAAAACCAGCACTTTTTATGCCATGATTGCATTAATGCACACAGCTATGATTTAATAAAAAATCAATCAGTCAATCAATCAAAGTCAAATAGAGTAAAGAGAAGGATTAGCTCTTGGTCAGGGCTCCTGATCGTGGGTGGCACCCTGGGCTAGGGTACAAATGGACATCCGGATGTGTGATATGTCTAAATACTCACTAGTTATATGTACATCAACCTAACAGCAAAATAATATTCTGTTTTTCTGCCTTGACAGATGCTTTTGTAAAATGGCATGGAAGGCCAGGCCAAAGTCCTCCGAGTCCTGCGCCAGCGTGAGCATTACCAGAGAGCCGTCTCGGGGTCGGTGGCCCATCCTCCTCACTTTCCACTGCTGGTCTGTCTTTGTGTACAAGCACAGGCCACCCTGCTTGCATATCCAAGTGTCTTCTCTGTCACTAAAGAGCTGCCCTTGTCACCCCCTGGTCTGAGGTGCAGACACCGGTGGTGTGACCTGTCCTTGGAAAGCTAGGGAGGGGACCTCTGCAGGGCTTGAAGGGGGCTCAGGCCAGTGGCACGGAGAATGTGGTGTCCCTTATCCCCTGAGAATGGTCTGGAGTCTGGGGGGTTGCTCAGGGTCCACACGGGACAACGTTTGGCCCTCACTGACTCCTTGCCCCATGGTAGTTGTGGGAGAAGAGGGTCAAAGTGGGGCCCTCTGAAGCAGGCATCCTGGGGTGGGGCTCTCTCTCACGCTGCTCTAAAGTCAGCACTAGTCTTGGTTTAGGGGAGTCCTGGGCTTGGGTCCTAGTGATTTAAGGAATTTCAAGGTCGTTTTGACTACATTACAGATAAGACCCAAAGTAGGGGAAAAACTCAACCTTAGCCTCAATCTTCCCACTTTATACAAGACATGATTGTGTCTAAATGTGAGAAGCACAGTTGGCATCAAAGCTTTCTCCCCTGTAAGAGCCACCCAGGACTGGGACAGAGACTGGCGGATGAAAGCAGACCACTTCTTTCATCTCATCACCGCACTTCATGGCAACAGCAGGCAGAATTGTCAGTGCTGCAGGAGTTGTTCTTTCTCCCTCTTTTGCAGAAAAGTATCATATAATTGCATTTCCAAGTCCAAAGTGCAGGCCATGTGATCTCCACTACACTGTCTATAGAACTTGTTCCCTGCTCGTACTAAATGATCTATTGCTGGGTAACAAGTTACCCCCAAATCTAGGAGCTTCAAGTTAAAAACCATTATTATTTTGTAGTTTCTGTGGCTCAGGAATCTAGAAGCCTTAGCTGGGTGGTTGTGGCTCAAGATCTCCCTTGAGGTTGCCATCAAACTGTGTGCCAAGGCCCCTGTGTGCAGAGGACTCAGCTGGGTCTGAGAAGCCCTGTCCGAACCCTGTGGCCTGGTTGTTTCCAGGCTGTAGCTCCCCTTGGTTGTCGGACTGAGAGCCTCAGTTTCTCCAGGTCTCAGATACTTGCCACTCCACCCAGCATGGCATTCGGCTTCCACAGCACAAAAGGTCAGGGTAAGGGGTGAGCTGGCAGAGAGGAGAATATAAACGACTCTTCTGGGGATCAGAAAGATCTCAAGCAAATGCAGAAACTTTACAATTTAACCATTTTCAATGGAAACATTTAATTTCAGAAAACAACAAACACAGTTTAATATCAATATCAGATCTGGGGTGCCGAGGTGATGCAGTTTGATTTGCACTTGGTCCTGGTTCTCACCCGGGCTGAAGGTTTCTGGTATGTCACGCTGGCTTCCAACAGCTCGAGGTCCTACACTCTTCCCCTGTGCTGCCTGCTGGGGTGCGGAGAAGACACCCAGCTGCATCAGTCAGGTTTCCCGGGAAAAGGGAAGCAGTTGGATATACACGTACATAAAGGGCTAGACATGCACTCACGTGCCACTTGATGACGAGGACACGTTTTGAGAGCCCTGTCCTGGTGTGACCCTCACAGAGTGCACGGATACAGCCCTCCATGCACAGCTACTGCACACGAGGCTGTGTGGTGTGGCCTGCTGCTCCCAGGCCACACACCCGGACCACATGTTACTGTGCTGAATACTACAGACAACTGTGACACCATGGTAAGTGTGTGTGTACCCAAGTATATTTAAGCAGAGAAAAAGGACTGTTTAAAACAACAGCATCACTCAGCTCCTATAGCTCAGCAGCTAGGGCGCCAGCCACATACAGCAGCTAGGGGGTTAGAACCCAGCCACATGCAGCAGCTAGGGGGTTAGAACCCAGCCACATGCAGCAGCTAGGGGGTTAGAACCCAGCCACATGCAGCAGCTAGGGGGTTAGAACCCAGCCACATGCAGCAG
>CAUYON010120712.1:0-20160 GCA_963573935.1 Arctocebus calabarensis
TTTTTCCCCAAAAGCCATTGAGGCAAAATAATGTACTATTACTGTAGAAAAATAGCTTCTGCACAGGGACAATAATCAGAATCCTCAATAAAGCGTCACATGAGAAAACCTAGAGCACTTAAATATAAAATTCTTTCTTAGGTATGTGGGGTGTGTGTGTGTGTGTGTGTGTGTGTGTGTGAGAGAGAGAGAGAGAGAGAGAGAGAGAGAGAGAGAGAATTTGGGAAGGGTGAGAAAGATTCCTAGAGTTTTTAATTTCATAAGGAACTATTTGTGCTTCACATCTTACTGGTGCATGTAAAGTCATTTGAAATCTTTTTACCCAACTCAAGAAACATAAGGAACAGTAACTATTCCCAGATTAAAAGTAAAATATGTATAAACTCACTTTGGCTATTGCTTGATTACTTGACTTTTCTGTAGGGTGCCTAAGGCCAATCAATTAAATCAATTATTAATAGCATTACTTGCTGGCTTGACTATGGACAGCAAACCAAATAGTAATTACGGAAAACATTGAAAGGTTGAAAGCCAAAGAGGTGATTATAGATAAACAGAGGAGAAGCCTCCTAATTACAGAGGGTTATTATTGTATATTCCATTGATCAAGTACAGTAATAGCAAAGCAGCATGCAAGTGGTATTCAAGAAAATCCATTGGGATAGAGCTTAGAGTCTTACAATTTTCACTTAAATTTATTTCTCTTCAACTTTCTAAATTTTTCTTTTGTGTATTTTCTAATCTATGTATATAATATTTTACACCTTTAGCACAGACAGGGGTATGAAATCACTGCTTAAGTACATGGTTCAATTAGTAATGAGTAGATTTTATAGGATAGCAACATTTCATTGAAAGATTTTAGTTCTCCAGTAAAGGAATTCATTCTCTTTAGATATGATAAATTGCCCCATTAGTTGATATATTCCAATGGATTCCAGAAGACCGCCTGACTTTTTAAAGATCATGAAGAAGAGTCTTATATTTGAATTAATGTTAATCTACTTCTTAACGTCTTTACGATTATAGCCAGCCATATGTTTCCCCATAAGTTAAAATAAATACAAATGTCATTAATAATTAGTGTAGCGCTTAAACTATTTATTAGTAAAGATAAATTAGGGTACATTTTGTATTTTGCAGTAGTTTAACCACAATGTTAGCATTTCTAAAATACATTGAAATTATAATGTAACATAACTATCTCTCAACAAAAAGAGAAACCACTGTTAACATGCACTTGGATTTGCTTCCTCTATTGCTGTGTACTGACAGCTAGGTCAGATTATTTAGGCTCTTGCACCTAAAGAATTCAATAGAGAATAATATAATTGATTTCAGAATATATATATATATATATATATATATATATTAGAATTAGTATTGTTGGTCACTTTTTTTTACTGAACCTAATAGTAATAAAAAAACAATCTTTAAGGTTGTAAAGAGATCTCAACAAAATTAAGTGGCTCTAAAGTCCAAACTGTTCAAATAATTAATACATTTACATTAATATTTCTAAAACACTTTGAATAACTTTATTAATAATTTATCTCACATAAAGAAGTAATTGATAGTTGGCAATATGTAGGCTCAGAGCAAGTACTAACAGCATAATCAGAGTTGGTCTCTTTTGAAATTAGGTTAATGCACAGTCCAAAATTTCAAGACTTTCCCTTTCAAATTCTTATGTTCTGAGGAGCATCTTAACCCATGCACTCTTTCATGATCAACATAATCTCATAACTCACACCTTAGAATTCTGACATATGCTTTTTTATACTGATAAAATATTATGTCAAAATTTTAATCTACCTTTTTATTGAAAACATTTACTGGCTGTTTTGTAAAATGTAACAGCATCCACTTGAAATATTTTGTAATGTGCCCCCTAGGTTTTTTTTAATAAAAAGATTACTGAATAGAGCAGTGCCTGTAGCTCAACAGAGTAGGGGTGCTGGCCCCATGTACCAGAAGTGGTGGGTTCAAACCCAGTTCTGGTCAAAAACTGCAAAAAAAAAAGTATTAAAAAAATAAAAAAAGATTACTGAATAAAGCAGAGTAGCAACTACTACAATTAAGAAGACAAAACATTGGTGATGCCTGTGGATCAAGGAGTAGGGCGCCACCCCCATATACCAGAGGTGGTGGGTTCAAAACTGGCCCACCAAAAAAACTGCAAAACATTATATTTTCTTGAAATAATAAAATAGGAATTTATTTTTATTTATTTATTCAAAAGTTCTTGATTCTATTTGAGTTCTTTTATCTTTTAGGAATGTTATTATTATCAAAACTAAGTGGTATTTTAGCAAGTAGTCAAAATTTAAAATTTAAAATTTAATAATGATGAATTAATTAAATTGTGGTTTGAGGCATATGACATAGAACAATTATAAGGATTTTTCATAAAAATCCTAACTCTTTTAAGAAAACAGATCAAAAAATGCCATCAAATTTACCAGAAACTCCTATACTGAACAGCTATTTCTTTTAATCTAAAAACCAAAATTTAGCATGAAACATCTGACCTTACATTTCATGTTCACATAAATTCTCCAAGAATGGACTTTGAGATCAAAACACTGATGAATATTTAAGGGAAGTCTACATAGTCATTTTTTAAAAGAAAAAAATGTGCTAAACACAATAAAACTATTTCTTTCTATATGATTTAATGTAACACCTCAGGGAAATAAACAGTTCTAGTCGCCAAAGTATTCCATCTGCATAGGAGAAAAATTTGGATAATTTACTTCATAAATGTAATGATATTTGAGAATACAAATTGGGCAGTGTGTGTAAGGAATTTTGCATCACATATAGACTTTAAGAACCAAGTCTTCATATTATATTTAAATATCATGATGTTTGACACAATTCTGCAAATAATTAACATTTTGAATTCATCAACTGTTGACTTGCTTATGCAAGTAGCTTTTTTTCAACAAAGAAAAGAATTGTCCAGCATTCTCAGCAGTAATGGGTCTTAATGACCAGCATTTATATTTCTAGCGATGACACATGTTCATGAATATTTATCTGGCTTTAAAATGCTTTAAATGCAATTGTTTCAATCCATCTGTATTTCCAATTATATCTTTTTTAGGTGAATATTATAGAATCAGTTTGCTCATGCTCATTGTTGGGGATGCTGGGTGGATCTCTGGAAGGTAGTTATTCATTACAGAAATAAGAACTTTGCCGCGAATTATCTCCCAGCTACTACCTGAAACTTAGAAGTTCCCAACCCTAACCCAGTAAATATTCCTGCATGTGTTTTGGCTCTGCTACTGAAAAAAGGTAAAAATAGTTTTTTGGGTTTTTTTTTTTTTTTTGTAGAGATAGAGTCTCACTTTATCGCCCTTGGCAGAGTGCCCTGAAGTCACACAGCTCACAGCAACCTCTAGCTCCTGGGCTTAGGCGATTCTGTTGCCTCAACCTCCTGAGTAGCTGGGACTACAGGCGCCCGCCACAACACCTGGCTATTTTTCGGTTGCAGTTTGATCCGGGCTGGGTTTGAACCCACTACCCTCAGTATATGGGGCAGGCACCCTACTCACTGAGCCACAGGCGCTGCACGGTAAAAATAGTTTTTTAAAACAAAATTATAACTTCTGTCAATAAACTTATATTTTTCAGTTTTTTACCTTATATGACTATAACTGCTAAATTTCTTTTACCTGTATGTGTAAATGTCCCCAACTGTGGCTTCTATGATGCTTCTGTAGCATGCCAGAAGCAAAGTCGCATGGTCAGTAAGCTCTCTTGCACAAAACCTAGGTCTGCCACTGGGAGAGCTGGGAGACCGTTATTTAATCCCACTGTACCTCATTTATAACATCTGAAATTGTGGATAATAAGAGTATTTAACTCATTTGTTGTAAGGATGAAGAAATCATGATGTAAAGCACCATGCTTAGTACACAGTAAGTGATCCAATGAATACTTGCCATTTTAAAATTATTGTATTGAATTTGTATTAATTTTATATTACAGCTCTTTTTAAGTGCAAGAGCAAATTATGGTCTCAAAGCCAATTCACAATCACCTGAAAGCATGCTTTCAATTTATAATGCCTAGAAAATACAGCTCTCAGGAAAATACTGTATACCAATGGAAGTGATGGTTTGAGTCTGACTATAAAGGATAATACATGATTGTAAAATATTTCTGATTGTATATGAAGTAAGCATAATGTGCCCCATGATTGTTCCAATGTACACAATTATGATTTAATAAAATTATTTAAAAAACATGATCATGTCTGAAATGCCCCTACTGCTACTCATTTAATGTAATTTACTAAGAGAGGGAAAATAGATAAATACTCAATAAAAACTTCTTATAAATCTTTAATACCAAAGTATAATAAACATTGTTGGATGTGTGTCAAACTTGACTTTAAGACTTTTACTTGTTTTAAAAAGATTAAAAGAATTAGCTTTCTCTTGGTATCTTTTTCAGACTACTAGCTTGAAAGGGAAAAACCGAAAATTTCAACAATTTTTTAGATCCTCTGAAATTATAAAAAAAGTATATTTAATGCTACGTGCAAAGCATACCATTAACATATGTGCACAATTCAATATATCTTTTGCATTAAATATTAAATCATTGTATTTTGTTATTCCTTGCTTCTTACTTTATTCAGGGTTCTATTTTTCATTCCCATCCTTAACCTTTATTTTTAAAACTGGTATAGAGATCTTTCATGAACTCTTACTTGACTTTTTATTTTTCGCTTTCTTTAAACAAATTATTCTACTAATTATGATGTCATGTAGACTTTACATAATTTATATTTTATTAGTTTCTGACCCTCTTTGAACGTATGTGTAGGATTATTTCAAATATTTAATTAAAATAATTTTTCTACATAAATATATTATGTTTAAAAATACCTACATATTATCCAAGTTTAATTTTGAAAACATACTTGACTTACATTAAAATTGTTCTTTTTTACCAAGTATATTTTGAAATGCATACCAGCTTACAAGACATAGTTGATCTAACTTCATTGTTAACATCCTATATATCAACCATAATGAAATTTATATGTTATAACAGGGGCTCAAAAATTTATTGACGATAATGTAAGAAAGAAACAATATCTTCTAACTGAAAACATGACAAAATTATTATATATTCCATTAATATTTAAATAGGTTTTGGTAAGATAGTTCAAACACATTTTAAACCATTTCTGATCTGTAAACTTTCTAGTATTAATAACAGTCTCCAAAATCACTATGTTTATACCAACTTTAAATATTTGAGACTATCTTTCCCACAGATTCAAAGAGTTATTGTGCATATAAAACATCTTAAAATTAATAAATCTGCTAGTCTTAAAATGAAATATTAAAAGTACATGTTATAAGTTTCCTTCATATTTAATAATTACTCAAATACATATTATATAAATATTAAACATTTCTGTAGCATGAGCTTACTGTCTTCAAAATCCGCATTTCAATTCATGTTAATTCTAAACTAATAAAATCAAAATGTCAATGTATTAGATAATTCCAAATAACATCATCAGAAAATGACTAATTGTCATAATTAATACAAATCTTATGCTATCTTTATATAAATAATCATATGAAGATACTGTATTTTAAAGTGTGACTCTATAACATTGAGAAATATTACTTAATGTACTGTTCATGCAATATCCATGTAGAGGCAGAGTGTGAACCTGATCAAAGAGTTTACAGGCAACGTTAAATGAATTTCTTTCCTTCACAGTCTCCTAATACATGTAAGGGAGCAGTCCCGGAGCTAACACATTTGTATTTTAAAAGTAACTTGCAATTGCCCCTTGCATAAGAGATATGTATAAAGTAGATTGCGGTGCAGGCTTCTGAGGGTGAGTGCCAGAAATTTCAACTTTTTTAAAATCAGGCAGTCTCATACATCTACGAATCTTTCTAGTCTGGGTAAATCTTTCTTTGCTCTCTTTTTCTTTTCCCCCTTCTCTTCCTTTCCTTTCCTTTTTCCTTTCTCCTTTCCTTCCCTTTCCCTTTCCATTTCCTTTCCTTTTTTTCTTTGTCTCTTTCTTTCTTTCTTCCTTCTTTCCTTCTTTCTTTCTTTTCTTTCTCTCTCTTTCTTCCCTCTCTTTTCCCCTCCCTTCTTCCCCCCTTCCCTCTCCCTCTTTTTTCTTCCTTCCTTCCTCCCAACCTTCCTTCCTTTTCATTTTTTACTTTACTATTTCCTATTAAAATCATGTGCTGAATGTCTACACGATCTACTTTCCCCTCTGCCCTCCTGACCTAGGTACCTATCCACATACTAGTATCAGTTTCAGAGCAATGTTTAATGTCATCACTATATAGACGCTATATGTTAACTGAACTGAAATGGCCATTTTCTGCTTTCAAAAAATGCTTCAGTTAGGGTAAGCAGGGATTCCTGGGGTGAGCACATAGCTACTAATGGGCAATTTGTCCATTTTTATTTTTTTACATCTTTTTCTCTCAGAGAAAATTTCATATTACCTTTTATTAATAGAATATGACCTCTGAAGTTGATTAAAAAATGGAACCAGAACTAAAGTCTGGATTTTAAAATACAGAATTCAACTCAAATAATCTCTCAAAATCCTCAATGATTAAACTAATTTATTTTTCTCTTAATTTATAGCAATTGAAATAAAGTTTTTGAATCTTCTAGGGACCAACCAGACTACTGGTTCAGAGTTCAATCTCTGGCCATGTGATGATGTGGGTCATAATTTCTGTTTTGCTACTTATCAACTTTATCCCCTGAGAGAATTTACTTAACTTTTCTAAATCCGGTCTACTCATCTACAAAACAGGATCATCAGTTCTTATCAAACATGATTATTGCAAGAATGAAATGAAATAACTCACGGAAGCACTTGGTAACTTCTCTGGGACATGGCTAGCTCACAAAAATTGTCAGCTTAGCACTCTGACACTCTTACATGAACTATGATAGCAACAATTTTCTAAAGATGTTAAATGAATATGAAACTTAAAAGGAAGCCTAGAAACTCCCATATCCTCCCATCAAGCTTGCAAATGTGTTTGTATAATTTGGCATTAAAGTTCCCAGTCCTCATGAAATGATGTAAATGTTTTCAACACACAATTAGATAAGATCCTTTCTGCAGTAATAAAAATACATTATTCCTCTCTGTTGATCCTATATGCACTGCCAAACTGAAATCCTAACAAAAAGAACACAATTGCTTTACTGGATGTGGAAATTGCTAGACAAAAAAAAAAAAAAAATTAAAAGAAGATTGAAAAGAAATTTTTTTTAGAATATTCAATTTAAGATTACTAAGTATCTTGAAAAAAGTCTGTGAGGAAGGTTTTGGGGCTCGTATTAATATTTAGAAATAGTTTTGAGAGTAAGTCAAGCTAATGTTACTTTTAAAGACTTATTTGGATCTCATAATAGCCAAAGGAGAATATACATATAAAGAAACTTAAGTGTTTTGTTGTTTTGTTTTGAGATTGTCTCAGTCTGTTGCCCTAGGCTAGAGTGCTGTAGCATTAGCCCAGCTCACAGCAACCTCAAACTCAAGGGCTGCAGTAATTCTACTGTTTTAGTTTCCCAAGTTGCTGGGACTATAGGCACGCACCACACTGCCCAGTTTGTGTTTCTATTTTTGGTAGAGATGGTACAGTCTCACTCTCCCTCAGGCTGTTCTCAAACTTCTGAGCTCAAGCAATCCTCTCACCTCAGCCTCCCAGAGCATAAGGATTACAGGCGTGAGCCACCCAGCACCACCAAGAAATTTAATTTGAATTATCACTGCCATACGTGTTTTTGAGCACTCAGACGCTGAGTTGTTATAACATATGAAACCCAGTCAAAAAAAATCTTTCCAAATGATATTTAGTTGATTCTATGTCTCTGACAAGATTGCATTCGTACTTAACCGAAGAAGCAGAATCCCCATCTGCAGATACATGTACTTCTTTTAAAACCATAAGAACATTTAACACCTTCATCACTGTTATCACCAATGTCTGGCACAGTGCCTAGCCCAGAGTAGGAGATGCACTTTAATTTGTTAAAAACGTGGAAGAAGCAATCCATCTCCTCTTCCTATCACTAGCCCACTTCCACAGTGAATGGTGGAGAAGCAGGTCAAATTTCTATATCAACTTTATTGTGTCTGATATCAGAAAAACACAAAAATCTTGTGTCTCCCCAAGAGGCCCAGAAAGATATGCAAATTTGAGACAAAACAAGAAGGACTTGTGATTTATATCCAAAGAAAAATAAGAGGAATAACTGAATGATTCAGGATCATTCTCAGTAATTCTGGGTATCTTTTTTCATGATTTTTCAGAACCACTTTTTTTTTTTCATGAAATAATGAAGAGTTTGAACTTTGGAGTTAGATGGGCTTGATTGTGAATTGTAGTTTAAGCACTTCCTAGAAAAGATTGTTTTTGAAAATTGCAAAGTAATAACAGTGTTGCTATATTGTTGAATTTACATTAAAATCTATGTCTACATAGTACTTAAAAAATTAATAGCATTATGATGATTATTGCTTAATATAGATTAAGAAAACCCACTTCTGGCTGGTGTGCATTGTCTCATGCCTGTAATCCTAGTATTCTGGGAATTCAAGGCAGGGGAATTGCTTGAACTCAGGAGTTCTAGACCTTGCAAGAGCAAGACCCTGTCAATCTAGCCAGGTGTTGTTGTGGATGCCTATAGTCCCAGATACTCAGGAGGCTAAGGGAAGAGGATCACTCGAGCTCAGGAATTTGAGGTTGCTGTGAGCTATACAACATGTACTCTATCTAGGGCAACAGAGTGAGACTCCATCTCAAGAAAAAAAAAAGGTGAATAGAAGAAAATAAAATACTGCTTTGTCAATCATACCCAATCATGTTGTTTCGCATGATCTGGTAGTTAGTAAATGTTCACTTAACAATCTGAGAGATTTTGTTAAGTTTCTACTTCCTCCCATCCCTATGGTCTCAGTGGAGAAACTTTTATGGTAAAAAATGGTATTTTAATATAATTCTTTACTACTATTTTTCTACCTCCTTCTCTATTTTTGTCAATTGTTGGATTGTACCCAGAAGACAAAGCATAAAATCAAACATAAGTAGAAATTAAGCACAGATTTAAGAACTATCCAGTTAGCACTCACCCTGTTTATACAATTCCCACATTCCTAGAAAATTCACAGCATAGGCTTTTTACTAAATAAATGCATATCCAAATTAAAAAGGGAATGGGAGAACAGTATCTAAGTGGTAAAATATGCAATCTACTTAAAAGAAAAATGTAGAGATGTAGAGATTATTGCTGTCTTGGGCAAGAAAGAATGTGACTTCGATTGTAATAGTGCATGCGTGCATCTTCTGGAATGTGAAAGAAGAGCAATGAATTCCTGATTGTAAAACAATGAGAAAAATATATCTTCTTACCCTTGGCACTTCCATAAATCAGTTTTTCAGGCATTTCTTCAATAAAACTTGTGTATTGAGTTACGCCTATAAAACTCAGAGTTCTCCTTTTAAAGGTTTTCTTGTGTACTATTTTACTTACTCTTTCAAAAGGGGCCTCCAACTTTCAGGGACTATGATAAACATCAGCAATTAAATAGTCATGCAGCTTTGATTTCTCAAATCTTGCATTTGATTTATTTAAAATGAGTACATACCATCTGTTGATCAGTTATTCTAGATAGCATAAATTTGTAAAGTAGCATATTTTAAGAAAAAATGTTGCAATCTATAAATGATATTTCGAGATTATTATAGTTTAGAACAATCAAATTATAAAGCTGTCTATGATACGGATTTACTTCAAACACTAAAAATGGTTAAACTCATTGCTGTTAGGAGGAAAATTATGTTTCATCACTGCTAAATATGAAGTTGGTATCGACCAGATAAATTAATTTTAAGTTTTTGCTATTTAAAAATTTTTATTATCACATAACTTAAGCTATTAAAATCTGACATTTTAAATATCTATCAGATTCTCCAGCCATTCTTTTATAATGGATTCATACATAACATAAGCAAGGAGGCATCACGCTGTAGTGGTAGAGCACTGCGTGCAGATCCTGAGGACGTAAGTCTTAGCTTTGCCTCATACAGGTCATCTATGGGAACTGAACTAGCTATCCAGTGTCATGGGTTTTTTATGCAAATTGTATATGTTAGTATATCATCAACGAAACACAGATGTTAAACAGTTTCAACAAGGTAAAGTGGTTATAAATATTTTTAAAAAGGGATTAACAAACAAACTACTTAGACCTATTGTTTCTTTTAAAAGATTAACTTTTCCAGCTTAATACAATTTCACTTTCTCAGGGATCAATTTTGTTAGATCTTATCTAGTGCAGAGTCGGATAGTAGAAACCCTGCTTTCACATCTATTTAAATTTATCTTTGTCAAATAAAGAAGTAACATATGTTATATATATGATATATACATGCGTGTGTGTGTGTATATATATGACACAAATGCAAGGTGTGTTACATATATATTATGTTGCATATTCAGATATATACACACATACAACACAGGGATAAGACAAGAAAATATCTGTTCTTTAACTACCAAAATTATAATCAGTATTGGAGATGCCTTTAATAATGTACAGGTTATTTTATTTCTAGGATCACTGTTTTCAACTCCATTTTCATAGCCACTAATGCGTCCCAAGTTGCTATGACTGAATCCCAGGTTACTACAATTAATATTCTGAACTCTGACTATAGATTCCTATTAGACTATACTATTAGACTATAGAGTCTATAGAACTATTAGACTATAGAGTGTCTAATGATTCTAGACTGGTTTTCTTAAAATGTTTGCTTTCAAGGTGCCATGTCTACTTAGAAATGCAGCCTCCTGGCTTGGTATCCAAATTCCTTCTGTAACTGTAGATATTATTGTCTCTCCCTGTTCTTCAATGTGCACTCCCTGTTCGAGTCAAATGGTCAATGAACACTCGCCATCCAACTTGTCTTCATTTCCTTTTTCCTGTGCATGGTGTTCTGCCCTTCTGCTCCAATTTTATCTAAAAAGCATTTCTGAGTACGTTCCAGGCCAATACACTCATTCCTTCACTCTCTACCTAACTGCAATAGATTTTTCTTAACTATATTAATGTACAGTCAATTTCTTTGCATATGGCCTGAATTTCATGTACCTCTTGCCTCTCCAAAATTTAGGAAAGATACTTTGTCACAGAAAATATATATTCCATTAACTATTTCAAATAGCCCATAGAAGCTGAATAGGTTCAAAGTAAAGCATAACAAATGTTTAGTAGACAGATAAGAAATCAACCAATTATAAAGGTGAAACATAATACAAATTCTGCTCTTCTGACTCATTGAACATTTAATTAACTTGAGGAATACAAGGTTCTACAAATTTTCTATTAGAAATAAAATATATTCTTTATTACTTTGAGTACCACATATAAACTTGTTATAGAGAACTGAGAAAATAAATTATTACAAAGAACTGTATAGACAGAATGTGTTTTATAAATGGAAGAAAATATTGAGGTGTAGATGAATAAGCCATTTCTCACATGTCAGGGTATACATGAACCAGACTTCAATTCTGAGAGTGTCCGCTTTTTAAAGTTTTTAACCATGAATAAAATACTTTGTTTTAAAAGAAGCTCTCAAGTGAGTTGATTTTCCATATATCATCCAATGGGTTTATAGTTAGCCTAAAAAAAATTGCACTTTATATAAGATGCTACAGTTATGATCAACATGTATATCTACTAAACAACTACTGATTTTTAGTAAGGTGTTCATTGATTAAAAATCTATCTTTATAAAAAAAGATATTTGCACCAGAATGTTTATTGCAGTCCAATTCATAATTGCTAAGTCATGGAAGAGGCCCAAGTTCCCATCAACTCATGAATGGATTAATAAATTGTGGTACACATATACCATGGAATATTATGAAGCCTTAAAGAAGGATGGAGACTTTACCTCTTTTATGTTAACATGGATGGAGCTGGAACATATTCTTCTTAGCAAAGTATCTCAAGAACGGAAGAAAAAGTATCCAATGTACTCAGCCCTACTATGAAACCAATTTATAAGCACCCACACTTCCATATGAATGTTGTAACCCAACTATAGCTCAAGATGAAGGGGGAAGAGGAGGTAGAGGGAAGGCGAGGGGGGAAGAAAAGGGGAGGAAAGATAATTGGTGGGACCACACCTATAGTGCATTTTACAAGGGCACATGTTAAATCTACCAAGTGTAGAATATTAATGTCTTAACACAATAACTAAAAAAATGCCATGAAGGCTATGTTAATGAGTTTCATGAAAGTATTCCAAATTGTATATAAAACCAGCACATTGTACCCCATAATAGCACTAATGTACAAAGCTATGATTTAATTAAAAAACTATAATGAATCATAATGAAATATAAATGTCATTTTCAACATTACCAATGATTTCCTTGGAAAATAATCTGTTTTAAAATGTAAGCTTTAACACAATGATTAGAATGGGCATGTGATTATGATAAAAATTACAAACTGTCCTCCAGAATCAAAACTTCTCCTTTATGTGAGAAATAGAAATAAACCAATCCCAATTTGAGCAGGGCACTATCATCTCTCACAGCTGGTGAGACAGGGTCAATAAATTCTGGATAATTCAAAGTAACAAATCCCATGCATTTGACTTCTTTAAAATAAATTGCTTACTTCCATTATCTTTTGTTTCCCATTCAAATTGGCTGTAATTATGTGGACAAGATGCTGGTGAGCCCCCTGTGGTGGCATTGCAGCTGGGGATAATACCCTGAGAAATTTAGAGGAACTAGATAAAACCCGAGGGCAGAATCAACTTATCCATGTTGGTTTCTCAGCTTAATCTGTTTGCACAATAGAGAGAAACTGGTACTATATTATTTGATCACTGTATCTTGAAGATTACTTATAACAGAAAATAACAGATATTCATTTTATTAGTAATCCTTAAACTATACAAAGGTTTTACAACCTCCTTTATTCATGATACACATTTGTAAAACAATTGCAATCTAGACTCATATTTACATCTAAATAATTAGAAATTTAAGTTTTAAATTGTCTTTTGTATGATGGGAGGATAATAATAGCAGATTTGATTATTATTAATGTTTGTAAATTCCACCTTTCTCCAACATTACCCAGCATCACATTATCAATAGCTTACTAGGTTTTTTTCTTACTTTAAACCTAAAAATGCTATTCTTTCTAAATGTATTCATTAATTTTGCTACACAACTTAATAGACATTTTCTCCAACAGCAAAGTCAAAGATAAAAGAACTGCTAGGTATGAGTATTAACTCATTGAAAACAAAAGTGGATCATAAGTCTGATAATGATAATGAACTTGAAATTCATTAGAAGTTAAAAAAAGAAGAATGGGCAAATGTGAAGGATGAATTCATGTCATAGATGACGGATGCTTTATTTATAACCATGATAAATAGAGTCTAGCTCTAATCAGTGAAAAAACAAATTTATCAGGGAATTACCTTGTAGCCACTGTTATTTAATTGACTTTTGTAAACAAAATATTACATTTATCTATAAAATATTCAACATAATATACAAAAAATTGCTATATTATAATTCATACTTTTGAAAATTTGTTAAACTAAATATAATATTAGCAGACAAAATCCAAAAATAGTTCTTATTATTTACAGAGCTTTTGCAATATGATTAAGATTTTTCTAGGTATTGAGGATACAATGAGGACACAAATAGGCAAGGAATCTTTGCCTCTAAGGAATCTTGCTTTGTGTTAATATGACCATAGGGGAAAGGGGCACATCCTTCTCAAAACACATACTGTGTGTCTGAGAGATTATGACAAGTGCTAAGGAAAAATAGTTATGAAAAAAGGAGGATAGAGGATGCTTCTAGTTGCATTTTGATGTAAAGAGGGTGCTTAGAGAAGACTTTGATGAAAAATTAAGTTGAAGCAAAGATCTGGGGAAGATTAATATTCAGGAGATGAAACATCCAGAGTTCTCGCCATGCAGGTGTCAACATAGTGATGGTCAGATTCCTCATGTGTTCTGAATATAGAACTATGACCATTAATTGAGAGACTAAAACTATGGCGTAGAAGTGACAGTGTTCAAGAGAAAGTCACTGGGATAAGGATATCCGTTCTGGACATGTTCTGTCCCTATAGTGGACACCTACCAGGCAACAATGAGAAAGGAGCTGAATCAAAGACGGAAGGTGAGAGTAGCAGGGAGAGACATATAACTTTTTTAGTCATCAACATATACATAGCATTTATGAAAGGTGGACTGCCCAGGGAGGGAATTCAGGGAGAGGAAAGGATAAATACAAGGATACCCCTATACTTCAGTATTCAAATGTCAGGGAGATAAAGCAGAACCAGTGGCTGAGATTGAGAAAAGCTGCTAGTGAAGGAGGAGAACCAGAACATGTGGGGCTCTGGATTCTTGTGTGATCTTCAGAGAAAGATGAGGTCACCAACAGAGCCATTGTGGGAAGTGCTACTAATATGTAAATAAGAGAAGATGTGAGCTTTGACCATTGCATGGAAATAGTACTAAAGAGTTCTTTGCTGGGAGAATGGGGAATGAAGACCCCAATCTTGGCAAAGGAAAGCACCCCAATAAAAAGAGGAAAACTAAGTTGAGTGAGTCAGAACAAAGAAAAGTCAGCTAGTTTACATTTAAGCTAGCAAGCTTCTTGCCTTTTCTGAAATTGTAGTCTGTTGGGGATACAACTTACAAACACCCTGCTCAGTCTGTGAGCACTCTGGGGAGAATAATGGTCACAGAAGAGGCTATGACAAGTCCTAAGAAGAGATACATCTTCTGCGGTGTTTCCTGCCCATTAAACAGGCAAAGCAGATACTCATTGTGGAGATTTGCTTTTGCCTGGGACAGAGACCCACGGAAGTAGCTCAAGCTCTGAGATATGGGCAGAAGAGCTTATATCCCTTATAGGAGAGGAAAATCCTATGTAGTGGTGATGGGAGGAAAATGCCTCCCTCCCACTGATAACTCAGAGATTAACACTGTTGGACTCCACAGAGAACTAGCAGACCTTAACACCTCCCTAGAAATCTGTGCACATGACCTCAAGCAGGAGGCTTTCCCAATACAAGGCTCAGATTTCAGATTTCTGAAGGCTACCCTCAAGGTTAATAATCATAACAATAGGAGCTGATATGATCAATGGAGAAATTGCTGACATCTTTGTTCCCTCCCTCATCTTACCCTCTGGGCAAGTAGACTCCAATAAAGCAGATGGGAGCAAACACTCAAGGAATCTCACCACAGGCAATGGACTGCAGGCCCCCACTTTTAATTCTACTCTACGTCTCTTGTCTCTCTCTCCTGTCGCTTCTAACTCTATATTTCTTTACTCAATCGCCACCAGTTTCCACAGGTCTCAGTGGATGCTGCTCTTGAGGCGAGACCCCAAAATTATTCAACGTTAAAGAGTCAACTTCTATTCAAATAGATAACTAATTTAAATGATTTTAACAAGGAAGATATCATTTTACATCCACAAATACTTTAAAGGTATATAACAACCTGAAATCAATTTAATAACACAGAATTTCTGTCTTTTATCACAATGGGCCTACAGATGAAAGTTAACTTTTTAAAGAATATGTTTTTGAACTTACTGTGAAAACATTTCTAAGAAAGTGAATAAATATTATTTGTTATACTTATTTAATCTAGCCTAAGATGTCATTTTAATATATGTCTTTATTTTAGGTTTCACTGAAAAAACAAGTGCCAGTCCAATTATGACATGACATTGATTTTAAGATGCCACTGACATCAGAAATATGTAAATAAAAAAACATACCCATCTTAAAATTCATAAAATACTATTGTATTATCTTTGGGGGGACTAGACTAAAGATATGCATTCTGTATGTTCATGAAAATATGAGAAAAATAATAAATACTGCAATTTATAATGCTTTTGTAAAGTACTACCATCACAAACAATGACAAACTAAACAAACAAACGTCTTTCCTTCTTGCGTGGAGGTCAAAACTGTAGAGTTAAACTATAAGAATAACAGAAAAAGTAAGAATGATCAAACAAGGAACATTTGATACATTTGTTGTATGCTACAATTCATTATTCAATAATTAATTTATCATCACAGGATACTATTAACAAGTATAGCATATATTTTAAAAATGTATATGTGTGAAAATGTTTACTAAGTTATTTGTAAAATTAAGTTTGTAAGAGAATTTTGTGATACTCCTTAACATAAGGAGGAAAACATTTCATTTTATTCAATTTAAATTAAGAATTGAACCACTACTGTGGATGACAATTATTTGATTTCTTCATTGAAGAGCATGTGTATTGACAACTTCTCTGGATCCAGTACTTGTCCTGGCACCACAGACAGCACAGGAAGGCAGAAGAAGGAATCTCTGTTCCAGCAGCTTGTACTTTAGAAACATGGACAAAGAAGCAGGCAAACAAAAAGAGAAGAGGGTAACCTGGAAGAATGCGGCAAAAGCTGTGGACAAAAATGGAAGGGATTTAAAAAGTGGAATAGGGAAGTTTCAATTTAAATCGGACAGCTTATTTTTTCATTAAGGGGGCCTATTGTGAACATTTAAAACATTTCAATGAGGGGTATCTAGCCAAAGGGAAAGAAGTCATTTCATCAAAAAAGACACCCGCAGGCTGATGTGTGTCATAGCACAACCTACAACTGCAAAGATGTGGAGCCGACCTGAGCACCCGTCAGTGCATGGGTGTATAAGGCAGACACGGTAAATATGTACCATGAGGACTACTCAGCCAGAAAAATAATGTTACCTGCAGCTACTGGGATGGCACTGGAGAGCATTTTCCTAAGTGAAGTACCTCAGGAATGGAAAACCCAACACCGTGTGTCCCCTAATAAGTGGGAGGTAAACAATGGGTACGCACCTTTGGAAAGAGATGTAAAGCACCCGGGGAACCAAGAGAGTGGGAGGGTGGGGCAGGTGTTGAGGAAAAAAATCTCACCAGTTGGATACAATCAACACTACTCTGATGACAGGCAAATCAAAGCCCTAAGGGGGCATCATACAGGGTACCATGTAACAAAACATTTGCACTTCCTTAACATTTTTACATAAATTAATAAATAACAGGAAAAATGTTTCTAGTCTTTTAAGGAACTTCATTTCAAGCAATGACTTATTTCTTATTTGGAGTTTGTTGTTTCCTGTATGTATAGTGTGAGAACGAACTCTTGTTTACCTTGGATGAAGGAGACAGTGATGTGACCATTCAGGCTCTTATTGGTCTAATAGCTACAGCATCACTCGGGTTTTAAAAGCAGTTAGATTGACACCTGCCGGGTACAGTGCACATCATCTGGGTGAAGGGCACACTGACATGAATAACTCTAACTTGATCTGTACAAACACAATGTCTGTAAACAGAACATCTCTACCCCCTAACATTCTGAAATTAAAAGAAAATAAGAATAAATCTTAAAAAAAAATTAAAAGCAGATAAGACATAGTTCATCACAGTCACTTCAAATATCAGAATGAAATTCTGTCCAACGTGTTACAGCATAGCTCTTATTTATTTCCTGACTCTATCATCATATATTACCTATTCCTCCTCATCTATAGTCTACAACCTGCAGGACAAAATACATGATTAACTTAGGATAAAGAGTCATTACTAAGAGCAAAATCTGTTTAGTCTAAATTTTTTCTGGTTTATCCTGAGAAAATGGCCTAATACTGAATGAATTAATGTACAACACAACAAGAAATGAGAGAAAAAGAATCATTAAAACCTTTTTTATTCAGAGTAATGGTTTGGTTTTTATTACCTGAAAAATGGCATCATTCAACATGGATTTGGGGTCCTTAAAAGAAGAGAAAATCATAAAGTCCCAAAGCTGCAGAAGCTGGTGCTGAAATGTGGAAAGAGGGGAACATCCTTTCACAGTTGGTGGGACTACACACTAATACAGTATCTTTGGAAAGAAGTATGGAGAATCCACAAAGATCTCAAATTAAATGTTCCACTGGACCCTGCAATCCCATTACAAGGCATCTACTCAGAAGAAAAAAAATGCTTTTATCATAAGGACATTTGCACTTGGACATTTGTGATTTGTTTATTGCAACTCAACTTACAATTGCGAAAACATGGAAACAACCTAAATGCCTATCACTTAGGAATGGATTAACAAATTGTACATGCATAACACGGAATACTATTCAGCCATAAAAAGATGGTGACTTCACATCTTTTGTAACATCCTGGATGGTGTTGAAACACATTATTCTTGTAAAGTATTCCAAGAATGGAAAAGCAATTATCCAATGTACTCAATGAAGCCAGTAGGCAATTTGATGCATGCCCATATAGGTGTTCCAAGGAGAAAAAAAATCATAATTATTACTTAAATTTAAATTACTTAAATTACCTTTTCTCTGTGGTCTCTATAAATCAATTCCCCCAAGTATTCTTTCACCCATCAGAGAGAATGTAAATAAGAATGTGTTCCTTTTGGGCTGAGTAGTACCAGTTTACACAAATTACTGTTTATTTAGTATCTAATAATGTTTTCTATTGAGGGAAGCTGGGCTCTGTTTTCTCAAGGTTTTTGCCAAGTCTCATAAATCTGGGAAAGGCAGTCAGTGTAACCCCTGCTAATAACCAAAGTGGCCACACACAGAATAAACAAGAACCTAGTTTATAAAGCCGTCACTGAGAGACCCTTCTGGGGTAAACTCAGGTTTCTCAGTATTAATTTATGAAGTGTGCAATGCACTTTGCACTCAAAGAAAGAGAACAGAAAAAAAAGTAAAAAAAAAACATTGAAACAAAGCTTTATTACATGAATGTAGTATTTAAATTTAATAGCCAGGAAAAAAAGAAAGAAAAATAAAAACAATGTGTTACTGTGAACTATATGGAAGTTAGCAATACATTTCATCTGGTTATGGTGTTAGGACTTAAAAGCAATTATATATCATCATCACTGCAGAGAACACATTAGGGTCTCTTGCCTAATTTTTATGCAGCTTACCAATATAACAGACTGAGGCAAAAATACGTACTAAGACACTGGGAAAGTACGTAATTTTATCTATAATTTCAGTATCAGCCAAAGTCAATTTGATGTGAATTTTACTGTTTTAAAAGTCAAAATTTATTTCTCTAGACATTAAATTATAACCTTACTTAAAACTTCATACTAAAAATTTTCAGAAGATGTCATAATTTATTTAAAAGACACAGATTACATCAGGGAAATAAGGAATCTAGCTCATGGTGGTCCTGTTTTGATTTAATCACCCTCCATGGTAATGCGACATTCTCCCTGATTTTCACTGAACATGGATGTCAAGAGCAGAATGTAGACAAGTTTTAGAAAAAAGAATAAGAGCTTTTGATATTTGTTTTATTTCTGAAATCCCAGAACAAGATTCTTCACAAGAAAGCAAAGAGGGATGCCATATTTTCGTGTATGAAAAACCCCATCAATGTTTTCTTAAATTTTATGGCTCCTTTTGCTTTTACAATAGAAAGATTCCCAGGCAAGCAATACGATGTGAATAGAATAACCTTTTCTCTTTTTGACTGGGTGATTCTTTCTCAAGATAAATATAGCCCATCTTATGCATTTTTTCCTGAATATTTCTCTCTTGAGCTATGTCCATGAATTGAAAAGACTTTCTCCTGGAATGCCAAATAATCAGACAATGTCATCTGCATCAGAAAAAGTAACATTAAAAGCAAGTTTACCTCGACTATTTGCTTACTAAACTTTTTTTTCCCCTTTTCAATACAATTGCCTCTCCTCCCTTTATCTATAGTACAGACATTATTTTCAAGACAATCCCTCGGCGCCTGTGGCTCAACAGGCTAAGGCGCCAGCCACGTACACCTGAGCTGGTGGGTTCGAATTCAGCCTGAGGCCGCCAAACAACAATGATGGCTGCAACCAAAAAATGCCCAGGCGTTGTGGTGGGCGCCTGTAGTCCCAGCTACTTGGGAGGCAGAGGCAGGAGACTCGCTTGAGCCCAGGAATTGGAGGTTGCTGTGAGCTGTGATGCCATGGCACTCTACCCAGGGTGACAGCTTGAGGCTCTGTCT
>CAUYON010120715.1:0-60250 GCA_963573935.1 Arctocebus calabarensis
CACCACGAGGGTTGGGACCAACTCCTTCCAAACTCCTGCTCATGCTGAGATTCTGACCTCCTCCCATGAGTCATGAATGTTCTTAATGCAGCTAGAAAGGTGAACTCTTTCCAGAATGTTTTCAGTTTATTCATCAGATCCATCAGCGGAATCGCTGACTATGGCAGCTGTGACTTTAGAAATGTAATTCTGAAATAATGAGACTTGAAAGTCAGAAGCACTCCTTGATCCAGGGGGGGCAGAATGGACCTTGTGGCTACATGAAAACAGCATCAATTCCCTGTACGTCTCCATCAGAGCTCCTGGGTGACCAGGTAGATATATTGTCAGTGGACAGTAAGATTTGGAAAGGAATCATTTTTCTGAACAGTAGGTCTCAATGGTGGACATAATATTCAGCAAACCATGCTGTAAACAGATGTGCTGTGATCTAGGGTCTGTTGTTCCATTTACAGAGCACAGGCAGAGAAGATTTAGCATAATTCCTAAGGGCTCTGTGATTTTCAGAACAGTCAGTGACAGAGTCAGGCTGTGTTTTGAAACTTTGAAGCTGGGCACTGAGTCCTCTCCAGCTGGGACAGTCCTAGGTGGTCTGTTCTTCCGACACGAGGCCATTCCGTCTGCCCTGAGGGTCTGTCACTAGTGCAGCCCCCTTCATCAGTGGCCTTCTGGGTCTCGCTGCAGCTTCTCATCAGCACCTGCTGCCTCACTTTGCACTTTATGTTATGGAGGCGGCTTCTCTCCTAAACCTCATGAGCCGACCTCTGCTGGCTTCAGACTTTTCTCTGTAGCTTCCTCACCTCTCTCAGCCTTCCCAGAATTGAAGAGAGTCGGGTCTTGCGGTGGACTAGGCTTTGGCTTATAGGATTGTTGTGGCTGGTTTGATCTTCTGTCCAGACCCTAAAACATCCTCCGTACCAGCAGTGAGGCTGTTTCTCTTTCTTACCATCTATGTGGCACTGGAGTGGCACTTCTGGTCTCCTTCAGGAGCTGTGTTTATAGCTGGGCTCACTGTTTGGCACAAGAGGCCCAGCTCTCGTCCTGTCTCAGCTTTTGCTGTGTCTTCCCCCCTGAGCCCAGTCATTTCTGGCTTTATTTAGGATGTGTCACTTGTGCTTTCACCTGAGCTCTTGGGGGCCAGGGTCCGGTTACAAACTGGACTAATTTCGATACTGCCGGGTCTCCAGGCACGGGATGCCCAAGGAGAGGAAGGGAGAAGCCAGACAAGGGGCAGGCAGAGCGCAGGCCACATTTATTAAGTTCCCCATCTTATTTGGGAGCTGTTCCTGGTGTCCCCAAAACAATTAGAATAGTAATATCAAAGATCACTAATCACACGTCACTAAACCAGATATAATAATAAAGAGAAAATTTGAAATATTTGAGAATTACTGAAATGTGACAGAAAGCTAAAACTACATTTGCAGCAACAGTAAGACCTGCCTGGGGTTTTCCTGGTGCTGCTGTTGCAGTGAGGGGCACGCACGGCCCCCACGTGGTGACACTGCCTGTGCCAGAGCAGCAGCTGGGCTGCGGTCTGGGTGGTCAACCTGAGCGTCCACACCAGTGCTGAGCCCAAAGATAGTCCATTCACGGGGCCTTGACCAAGCAGGAAAAGTGTCACTTTTTCCACTCTGCAGCATGATGACACATCTGGTTAATATTCTGTGCAGAAGAGCAGGCAACGCCCCTGTGCTGGCCGCCAGGGAGGACTTGCCCTCTTAAATAAATGCTATTTTCAGTTGAAAGAATGACTGTAGTTCAGGCAGAAACACTGTAGTTATCCAGGCTTCAACTTTGGCAGATATGTTTTCAAAAATGAGCAAAATGAATTTGTCACTTTGAGAAAAACTGACAGTGTCTGTTGCTAATAACGAAATTTGAGCTTTCAGAAAAAAATTAGAATTTTGGATAACTGGTGTTTGTCACTGTGTGTTGAAGGCTTCCCAGTATTTCATAGCCTTTTTTTTTGTGGGATTAATGGTAATGAGAACAAATGTGATTTTTTGATATGGATTACGAAACATGCTAATATTTGGAATATCTGTGCACCCACAGAGCCAAATTGACCAGCACAGGGTGTCACGAAACCACATGCGTGGGCTGCAGATCCTACTGAGAAAGGGGTGAGAAGGACCCTGGCGTTTAACACACAGAGAGATGGTCCCCTCACACGATGTCCATTTCTGCCACTAACCTCTAAACATGACACATTTTTTTTTTCTTTTTTTTTTTGTAGAGACAGAGTCTCACTTTATCGCCCTTGGTAGAGTGCTGTGGCGTCGCACAGCTCACAGCAACCTCCAACTCCTGGGCGATTCTCTTGCCTCAGCCTCCCGAGTAGCTGGGACTACAGGCGGGGTATTTTAATAGCCCCATAACGCCCAGCTATTTTTCTGTTTTGCAGTTCGGCTGAGGCCGGGTTTGAATCCACCACCTTCGGTATATGGGACAGGCGCCCTACTCGATGAGCCACAGGCGCTGCCCCTAAACATGCCACATTTCAAAGAATAATTCCCACAACTGTCTGATAGGGTGTTTCTAAGTGTTCCTTTCCCTAACCATGTATTTGTGTGAGGATGCGTTTTCTTCATCGATTACAACCAAAATGACATTATCATAAAATATCAAATACAAAGATAGTCAGGAGACTCTGAATGTCTGCTTTTAAGCCAGAAATCAAAGAAATGTATACATTTTCTATTTACGTACCCACGTGCAAATAAAAATGCACACACATATAAACATTGTTCTTCTTACTATATTTTTTATTTGGAAACTCTAGTTATTTTTTCATAAAAATATGTAATGTTAACAAATAATGGGTTTTAATTGTCATTTTAAATGAATTTAATAAACACTTAAAATCTTATGAGCTTTGGATTTTAATACATTAGGTAGATCTAAGCCATGTGAACAACAGTTCTGCAAAGTCCTCAGTAATCCTTAAGAGGGAACCTTTGACAACTGCTGGCCGGCCGAGGGCAGCGGCCTGCAGGCCTGCGGTCCAGGCTGAGGCTGACCACACTCTGCCCACACAGGTGTGGGGGCAAATGTAACAACTTCCTCAGAAGCTTCTCTCCTGGAGGGAACCCCCAAAAAGAAAGGGCTCTTCTGTGGTCTCTCCAGGCCTGGCTCCTGGGGGCAGCTCGGAGCCATGGCCACAGGGTGGGTGATGACTTTCCTCGAAACAAGCTCTTACTATCTATCTGCTGGGGACGAAATGTTCTTATTTTCAGGGATGAATTTTGATGGATGTCTACATTAGCCAGGAAGAGCCAGCTAACAACTAAACCATGGAAGAAAAAATAAACAAAATGCATCCACATTTTCTCATGAGGAATTAGCACCTTTGAAATTAGAAGACTGTTATTCTTTCTTGCTGCTATGAACCCACTTAAGAATAAGGACACTCAACTGTGTGTTCTTCAAAATATTTATTAGATTGTTTTCTTTGGCTATCATTAAAATTGGTTTTCCATAGTAGTCATGTCTGGCTTTGAAACTATTTTTTTGTTCAATAGACACATATGTAAATAACACACAGCAGTCTGTGAACAGATACATGACATTTACATGCTGGAGAGTATTCATCCACATGTCCCTGAGCTCGTCCCTGAGCTCGTCTGGAAGAAGAGTTGGGGTCTGCACAGGTGCCAGGATAGAATCAGGTCTCTCTGTATCTCAGTATATGCAGGGGTCTCAGCAATGTGAGGCCAACTTAGCTCCAAAGGTCAGGCTTGTTTCCTTTGTGATGCTGCAGTTCAGGACACATCAAAGGCTGCAAATCTTTTGGTCTCATTTGAGTTACATGTACTTGGGTCTTGCTGGGTGGTGGGACTCGGCAGGGTCTTGTGGGGAAGAAACAGCTGTTTCCTGCTGGGAGGCCCTTGATGGCATGGCACAGGCAGCTGGGGACCAGGCTCCATGACAGGGCTCCAGGTGCTGGGAGAGTAGTCTTCTCAGGGAGGGCATGGCCTGTAGGCCTTGCTCACACAGGATGTCTAGGCGGCTCTGTGCTCACCCAAGGCAGTGGGGCCTGGCTCCTGTTTCTACTCCTTACCACCCAGATAAATCCACCTTTTCTGGAGAGTGAGTTCCCACCCTCATTCTGAAAGTTCACACTTGGAATTGTTCCTGGGCGATCTGCCAGTTGATGCTGTGTGTTCACACTGTGTGACTGCCTTGGAGCTGGCAGAGCTGTGGAGAAGGGGGTCCTGTTCATAGGGGCTTGTAGTCTGGATGGGAGACACACATCCGCTAGAAGCGACAGTTTTGATACAGGAGATATGCCTCAGTCACAGTGATCAACTGTGACTCCTGGCTGGTGACACAGAGCCCAGGACACCTGGACCCCAGGAAGAGTCACGAGCAGGATCAACACAGTGGGTGGACTGAGCCAGGCCTTGAGGACTGTGTGGGAGTCCAGTGGACAGACCAGAGGGATGGGAGAGATGGGGCTTTGACAAGTGATGTGCTGAGGAGACACCAGGGACGGCCAGGACATGTGGGTGGGACACAGGTTGGGAGCACAAGAGATGTGGCCACTGGGGACTTAGTGGGGACCAGCATCAGGTAGGCCAGCCTGGCCTTGACACCAGGGACAGGACAGCAGGCTGGTTTCTTGCTCCTGTCTGCTCTGATGCAAGAGTGTTGTCTTTTCTTTCCAGAGGGTTTTTGAGATTATCTCAAGTTTCATTATGTGTGTCCAGGTGTGAATTTCCTTTTATTCATTTCATTTGGAATTGGTTTCATTGTAACTGTGGCCACTCATAAAAAAACACAGACCCCACTTTAGGTACAAATTAGCTAATGATTTATTTATACCTGCGCAGGCAGGTCGTTGCCCCAAAGGGCAAACAGCCCAAATCAGGTGGTGATTTATTAAATTTGCACAGGTGGACCACTGCCTCAAAGGGCAAATGGCCCCAAAGAGAAATGCAGGCAGCCTTTTGTAGCCTTTTTTGTTGCTATGTGGTAAACCAAGCAATAACAGAAGCAAAACGTGGCAGTTAGCTGTGGGGAGGGGTTATGGTCAGGTAATTGGCTCAGGGGGCTACTGTGTGGTGGCTCAGGGGGCTTGTTGCATGGTGGTTGGCTCAGGGTCAGCTTGGAAGGCTTAGTAGCTTGGGAAACTCAGTTAATGAGAAACTCTACTTGAGTTTTTACCATTGTGTATCCATAGCTAGGGAGTCAGGGAACTCAGAGAACTTCCTTGTAACCTGTTCTCAGAATTAAACCAATAAGGTGGGGGTTTGAGATGGACTGGGACTCAGGCTGAAATAGTTAGGGGCCTATAGGGGTCTTCTTGCCAGGTCTGTTACTACAGTTTAGCTTAATGAATCTGTGGGTCAGAGTCGTGTTGGTTCTGGAATTCTGACTCCTTACCCATTTAAGTATCACCTCCACCCATCTCACCTCTGCTTTCAGAACTTCAGTCAAACATTGTGAGACAGTCACACTTTATCCTCCATAGATTTCAGGGTTTTTTTTGGGCCAGGGCTGGGTTTAAACCCACCACCTCTGGCATATGGGGCTGGTGCCCTACTCCTTTGAGCCACAGGCACAGCCCTATTTTTTTTTTTTTTTAAATATGTTTTACCTTTTGGTCCTTTGTATGGCCTGCTGGGTAATTTCTTCACACCTGTGTTCCAGTTTACTAATTTCCCTTCAGCTGTGTTTAATTTTCTGTTAAATCCACCCATTAAATTTTAAATTTCAGTTATACTTTCTATTCTAAAAGTTCTATTACTTCTAGTTAGGTTGTTATTATTTTAACATTGCTGTTTGCTCATATTTTGGATTTCTCTTTTATTTCTTTAAATGTGTTAAACATTTGTTTTCTATTTTGTCCTGTTATTTCTGATGGTTCTTGCTCTGGTGGTCAACATCCTTGTGGAGTTTTCATAATTCTCAGACATTTACATGCCACATTTTTTGAGGTCTCAGCAGAAGGTGGTTTTTATAAAAAAGAATTTGGCTTTATTTCTGTAAGGCCATGGGGTGTTATTGGCTTAATATTTAGTAACACAGTAACTAATTATTCAGATTGAGTATGACTTTCTTACACCACTCAGGCTTTGTGACTTGAGGCTGTACACACAGGAGGGCTGTTTGCAGCTATACATTTTTAGGTAAGATTTCTTCCCTCTTATCAATTATCTCTGTGGTTTGATACTGAGACATTTCCTTATGATCTCCTGAGGGTGTGTCTTTATTTTTAGTTCACTGTAAAATGAGGACATTAAGAATCTTGATTTAGATGCAAGAGGGGTGTTTTCTATTGGATACCTACCTGAAAACTGTGTCTTTTGTTTAGAATTGAAGTTCACCACCCTTCACAAATACTCCAGCTGGCTTCCTGGAGCACTCAGCTCTCCAGGTTTCACCTGGGTTTGGTCTTTGATGATTTCTTACTTTCTTGCCAATTCATCATTTAAAAGCTACATAGAATTATTGATGTACTTTTGCATTTTTAGTTGTTTTCAGGAGAAGGAAAGGGGGTACCTGAGTTGTAATATTGCTGGAAACGGACACTTATACATTCTTTTTAACCTGAGGTTTCTTTTTTTAAATAAGGAAATAATTCATTTTTTGATTTTTAGAAAGTTGGCTTTGTTGAGGTATAATTTACATACAAAAATTCACCTATTTATGACTCATTATTTAATAAACTTTGACAAATGTCAGAATTCATGTAAACACCACCATGGACAATGTGGAGAATCTTTCCACCTGCCCCAAAGTTCTCCCTTTATAGCGAGCCCCCCCCAACTTCTGACTCCGGGCAGCCCCTGATCTGCTTTCTGTCACTGCAGCTCTGCCATCTGAAATTTCAGATGACTGCCATCCTCAGCTTGTGTTCTTTTGTGTGACACTCTTTTAGTGTAATTGACAAAGATTTATCTATCTTGGGGCTTTGTCAGTAGTTCGTTTCTTTTAATTTCTAAACAGTGTTGCATTGTGTAATAGGAGGAACCACAATGTCCTCAGTCACTAGTTGAGGGGTATTTTGGTTGGTGTCATGTCATAGTTTTGGCTGTTTCACATAAGGCTCCCATGAACATTTAAGAGTTGTGTGCACACATATTTTAATTTTTCTCAGTCAGATGCTAGTTTATGTTTAAATTTATAACAAATAAATTGCTTAACTTTGCCTCAGAGTGGCGGTTCTTTATATGAGGGTTCCAGTTACTTTGCCACAGTTGGTATTGTCAGTTTCTAAGATTTAGCTGTTCCAGAATGCAGGTGTAGTGGTGGTTCATTGTGATTTTAATTTTATTGCCCTAATAATTAATAATGTTTAGCATCTTTTCATGAGCTTATTTGCCATATTTTTTTTACAAATTGTATGTTCATTTTTTGTCCATTTAAAAATCAATTGTTTATTTTCTTAATATTGAGTTATAAGGGTTCTTTATGTATGTAGAATACAAATCCTTATCAGATATAGATCTGCCAATATTTCTCTAAGTCTTCCTTTTACCTTTCTTAACATTTTTTAAAGCAGAAGTTTTTAATTTTGATGAAATTCAACTTACCACTTTTTAATGATTTGTGCATTTATGTCTTATTTAAGCAATTGTTAGCCAACTTACGATCACAAGGCTTTTTCCCCTCTGTTTTCTTCTAGAAGTTTCATGGTTAATTGCTACCTGCAGATGTATAAACCATGCTGAGTGAGTTTTGTCTGTGGTGTGTGGAAGGGTCAATCTTCATTTTTTCTGCATGTGGACCTCCTGCTCTTCTGCCACTGCTTTTCAAAAACATTGTCTTTCCACATTAAATTACCTGGGCTCCTGTGTTAGTTGGGGATCTCCAGAGAGACAGAGCCAAGAGGAGACACAGATGTGCGTACACATGAGGGGCTTTATTGGGGGATTGGCTCACCCGGTTATGGGGACTGGGGAGCCCCTGCAGGCCGTCTGCCAGTGAAAGCCTGGATGCCTTGGCTCAGGCCAAGTCCAAAGACCTGAAACTAGGGAAGCTGTGGGTGAAGGGTGAAGCCTGAGGCCCGCTGGTCTACGTGTCCACTGTGTGTCCACACTCCCATCTGGACTGCCGTGGCTCTGTCCTGGAATCACGTTGTGGGAGGTCTGAGCCCCTCAGCTCTTCACTCTCAGGGCACTTGGCTCTTGGGGCCCTGGCCTGTTCATGCAGAGGCCAGACCAGCTCGACCTCGAGGTCCTCAGCAACTTGCATCTGGAGCATCCTTGAGGCGCCACCTGACCTTCCCCAAACTCGCTTTTCACTTTAAGAAGTAGATTATTCCTTCCCACAGATGTGCTATGATCTGTCAGTTACCAAAATGTTGTGGTTATTAAAACAAGCAAGAAGTTTTGATTTTTCTTCATACTTGGGTCATAATATTATACATGCAATTGTTTTCTCCTAAATCCAATTTCAATTTCCTACAAGGGCTAATGAGAGTTATGCATGTTTGCTTGAAATTTGTGTTTCTGCTAAAACCGCAAATCACTAAATGTAAACTGCTGGGTTGATGTGGGCCCCCAAGGCAGCTGGACAAGAAAGAAGCCATCCAATGGGCACGAGGCCCCTCTGTGGGGCTGACCACCTTGCCATGACCTGTATGACCTCGTTAACACTCCACCACCCCTGAAGGCAGCACCAGCTCCTCTGGTGACAGGAGGCCACCATCTAGCAAATGACAGCATTAAACCTGGTGATCTGACAGGGGGACAGTGGCGTGCCTCCCTAGGGAAGAGCTATAATGAAGCCCATTGGCACCTCTGGGGTCTGGGGACACCCAGTGTGGCTGCATCTGAGCACGGAGCAGGTGTTGACTGAGTGTGGCCAGCTCACCATCTGCCCTAGGAGGTGCTTCTGAACATGGCTCGGTGCACACCTTGGGAAATGCTGGGAACTCCTGGTGCAATTTCTCCCTTTCCCTGCATTTTAGTATTCTTAAGCTGGGCTGCAGCCAGGGCACCAACTGTCCAGTTTCCCAGGAACTCCTGGGTGTTAGCACTGTAAGTCCCCTATCCCGAGAAAGTCCTTTGTTCAGACCCTCCAAGAATCAGCCACTGTAGCTAGAGCTTCAGGCTGATCCTACAGTTTTCTGTTTTTCTTCAAACATGCTTCAATAAAACTAATGGTGTATGTCACACAGATGGAGCTGGGTCCAGGGAGCCACATGTTCCTTGAATGCCTCTGTCCTGAGCACAGGGCTCAGCTCTCGGGGCCATCAGTGAGTGCCACTGAGTGTGGCTGTTGGGACGTCCCCCCCTTCCACCAAAGCTCCAGCCACAGGACAGTTGTGCAGAGCCCAGGGTTGTAGGGCCCTGTCATGAAGACCTGTGGTTGCAGCATAGACGTCAGCTGGCAGGAGGAAGGGGAAGCTACCTCCTAACACCAAGGCAGATAGGCAGAGCACAGGGCCCCTGCTCTGACTTCCAGGAGGAGGTAGCACCCCAGCTCCTGCCCTTGTGGAGTTTACAGCCTGCAAGGAAATAAGTTGATCACGTGATGCCAAAGTGTGCTGCACCTGGAAGGCCCAAGAGGGGCTGCGGAGGAGACAGGGACTCTCCCTATCTCCTCCACAGAGGAGGCTGTGGAGCCAGGTTCTGAAGGGGGCGAGGCCACGGCAGGGCAAGAGAGAGTAAAGGGCACGAAGAGCCCTGGGTGGGGGTTGCTCGTGCAAAGGGCCTGAGGCAGCGTGGAGGGTGGTGCCCCAGGAACGGAGAGAAGCCTGCAGGTGGGGCGCAGGGCGGGAGGGGCTGTGTCTGAGCATCGCCTGGGATGACACCGGGCAGGAGGCAGTGCCCCTCATGATGGCCACCTGGCCTGAGGGGCCAGTGGTATTGCAGGGCCCTGTGGGGGCTCCAGATGGACTTGTGGGCAGCTGAACACTAAGGATGGCACATTTCCATTTGAGGTCAGGGGGAGGGGACCCTTGGGACATTGGGGGGCAGTTGGTGAGTTGGCTGATGGTATAACTTGTGGTTGTGACAAAGGGTGGCCCTCTACTCTGCAGCTGCACGGGGAGAAGAGGAAGGAGGTGAAATGAGACCTTCCAGAGGCCCCTTGGTTTTCCTGAGATGCACTGGGGAGACTTCAGAGGGGCACAGGCTTGGTCTCATCTTGATGAGTTTTTGGATTTGTGAGGTGGGCAAGGTACTGAATGCATCAGGCTGAATTAGTCTACGCAATTGGAGGAACTGTTTACAGAATGGGGCCCAGAGGCCAGTGTGGGGTTGTGGCCGGACATGCAGAGGAAGGAGGCAGGGAGGTGAAGAGGGAGGAATACCAGCCTGAGAGTCCCGTGCCACCAGGCACTCTCCCTTTGACCCCAGTGTTCCCTGGGTCTGGGCCCCGGGACAGTCTGCAGGGCTCTTAATCCTCACCCAGATGGGAGAAAGGGGTGGATTCCTCTGTCACATTGGGGTAGGTGCATCAGATGACCCAGGGAGATGCAGGGTTGATCTAATAAGCAAGCAGAAGTGCCAGGAGGGGACACCTGCCTTGTACCACCAGGGATCCCTGGGGCCACTGCAGGGACAGGAAGTTCCTCCATTGGGGGACCTGGTACCCTGAGGCTGACTGGGGGTTATGTGTCCTTGTTACCAATGGCAGCCTGGGGCAGGGATGTACTTGGGTACCGTGGGCATAGGGATTCTGGGGTTAGAGCCTTTAGGAGGGTTATGTTTACCTGCAAGCCCTCCTGGGCTAGCATTTCACATATTTGCAAAACAAACGATTTTATTGGCTTGGTGGTTGAGGAAGGGGGCTCCTGACTGCAGGTGCTGCCTGAGCCCGAGCTCTGGGTGGCCTGTCTGTGCAGGGCAGATGTCGCCTTAGGCACACAATCCTTTGAATTAATTTTTTTCCACCTTGGAGGAAAGCAGATTAAATGCCTGTGGGTACACTGGTCCTGACTCATGATGACTTTGTTTGGCTTTAGCTGTCAGAAATGCCAAAAATTAAAGACTTGATAAACATGATTTTAAAGGATAACATCAAATGAACCATCACAGTTGTCAAATTATGTTTAAATACGGTCTCTTTACAAAATCAATTGTGCTATACACAAAGCAAATAATGTACCGAGCAGGAAATGCTAAAAGTAACCACCCAATCAATTATTAATAACAGTCTTCAAGTAAAGTATCTCTAAATATGGCCACCTAAGTATTAATAGGGTCTCATGTTTATAAAGCACTACACATATGTATGCATGTACTTGGGAGGAGTGTCTGGTGCGGTGAGACCTCTCCTAATCACTTCACGGGAGGTGTTCAGAGTTGCCACGTGCACCCACGGTGGCCACGGGTGGTGGCTTCCCTCTCTGTGCTCTGTGCAAACCGCCTCTTGGGCAGCCATTGAGACCAGATGAAAGAGGGTGATTGTTGGAACCCGAGAACTGAGTTGCAATGCAGCAGGCTAGGGGACCCCCTGCCCAGGGACTTTGCTAGGTGGAATGGGGTCCCCCTGCACAGGGATTTTGCCTGACTGCCTGGGTGGGGTCTGGCAGACAAAGTAGTGAAAGCACTGAGAAATTTACACACACACACAATTTTCTGACCTCTGAGAGATGATACTGTATCAGTCTCTCTCGAGAGTAACAGATGCCATCTTGTGCCCAGGATCCAAGGCTATTTATTAGAAAATTGAGGGTGTGTATACAAAAGGCAAAAAGTGAAAAGGTAACAGCTTCATGTTTCAGTTAAGCTGGCAGTTCTTTGTTTAAGGAAGAAGTTATCAGGTTGAAGGACAGGGCAGTCCTGAGCTACAGATCAAAGCATACTTTGGAGAGAACTTAATGAGGGAAAGTCACAGACTAGGGTCCAGGTGCCTGTAGCTGCAGGGCACCTGTGGGGCAGTTACTTTCTAGTTTTATTTATATTCTTTTCTTCAAGCTGTTTATCTTTAACCATTTTCCAGGCTTTTAAAAATATACTCTGCTGAGTTTCCAACTGCCCTTCACCACCATAGGGTGCATTGCAGCAGGGGAGGTGAAACTCAGGGCTGTAACCCACTCGAGGATTCAGGGGGCTGCTGGCCTACTCCAGCTCTCACCCACAGGTCATTCTCAAGGCCTCTCTGACTTGAGCTGCGTCTTGCCTGTTGTTTGGGCCTTGGACATTCAGAGCACATGGGCGTCACAGTTGCTCTGTGTCAAGCTGCTCTTGGAGGTTCCTGTGCACTAAACATTCCCACATGTGGTGTGGAGTGGCCATCACTGTCCTCTGAACACACGGGCTTTTCAGTACAGAAAGGAAGACCATTGTACAAATGGTGCTGGACAACTGGATGTCTCTATGAAAGCAAGAAAAAAGGAATCTCAGCTCATTCCTTAAATGATGAACAAAAGTTAACTCAAAATAGATCATAGACCTGAATGTGAAATCTAAAGCTGTCAAGCTTCCAGAAGAATTTTGGAGAGAATTTCGGTAAACTTGGATGAGGCAAGGGTTATTTGAACCCATACAAAATTAATAAATAGGATTTCATAGCACTAAAAACTTTCCCTTGAGGATATACTGCTAACAGACTGAAAAGACACGTGCAAATCACATATCTGTACAGAATCTGTCTGATCAAGAATACGTGAAGGATACTGAAACATAACCATAAGGAAGCAAAACCCAATTTAAAAAATGGACAAGAAACTCTGACATTTCACTAATGTGGACATGCAGTTAGCAAACAGCACATGAAAACACGCTCAATGTCATTGGTCATTAGAAAAATGCAAATTAAAGCTATGTTGAACCACCACTTTGTAACTATTGGAATGGCTAAAAGAAATACACCAGTATCAACAGATGATGCCAGTTGTTGTCAAGAGTGCGGAGCACGGGAACTCTGGCTCGTCACTGGTGGGAATGCAGCATGGCTAGGCAGACAGCTCTGGAGAGGGGCCATACGGTATAATCCAGTAATCTCCCTTCTAGGTGTTTACCAAGGGAACCCAAAACTTCAGTTAACATAAATATCTCTATGTGGATGTTTATAGCAACTTTCTTGATAATTTCCCCAAATAGAAACAATTCAGATTTCCACCCACTGAGTGACAGGTGGATGGACAGACAGTGGCACGTCCCCACAATGGGACATTTCTCTGCCAGGAGAGGTGGGAGCTGCTGACACTCACAACTGGGTGGGTGGCCCCCAGAGGCACCATTCTAGGGGAAAGAGGCCAGGTCAAAGAGGCTGTGTGTTTATGATCAGTTTGTAGCACATTCTAGAACAGGCAAAGGTGTGGGGAAGGAGAGCAGAATGGAGGGGTGCCCAGGGCAGGGGCTGAGCTTACTGCAAAGAAGTGAATTTGGGGGGTGATAGAAATGTTCTGTATCTGGAATTGCTGTTGATTACATCGATATATACGTGTGTGTGTACACACATTATAGCTATATAATACACACACACACACACACACACACATCTGTCAAAGCTTATAAACTAGGCACCAAATAGGCTTTTTGACTATGACTAATGACTTTTACTGTATTTAAGCAGTCTCCAGATAACTGGAAGGCTCACCAGAGTAGGTTTTGCTTAGAGCTTTTCAGAGACTCCGTGGCCCACCCTGGCCCTGCACCTGGGAGCTTGCCCTTGAGTGCAGAGGTCGTCTGTCTGACTTGGAAAATGGTGCAGTCTCAGTGCCCCATGGGGCTCCTGTGCCTCCCGGGCCTCCCTGCGCCGACTCCCCTTCCCTGGGGTCAGCTTGGCAGGGGTGATGGCATCTTGATTGTCTGTGGAGCCCAAGGCCCAGAACTGGACCCTGAGGACACTGGCAACTTCTCTAGTAGCTCAAGGACTCCCTTGGCCAGTGACAGCCTCGCACAGTGGTGGGCCGTGATGTCTCTGCTGCCTCAGACGCCTGCCCTATCCATCCCACTTGTAGGGTGTCGGGTGGACAGGATGGGGCCCTGGAGGCTTTGCCATGATCCCATGGTGTGTGACACTCTAACACCTGGACTACGCCCCATGGAATGACGCTCTTGCCCCCAGGTGTAGGCTCGTCCTGACTGCAGTTTTAAGGGTCCGTTTTTCGCCTGCTAGGAACAATCTCAGGAAGGAGAAAGGCAGTGGTGCCATGTCTTTCTGGGCATGGAGCTGGAGTGAGTCAATAAAAGTGGCTTTGTAAATCAAACATATACTGATGGTCTTTAATCGCCTGATCTTGCAGCCGAGGTAGAACTAGGTCCCTGGGGCTTCTGTTTGTACAACAGGTGACGTTTCTTGGGTGCCACTTGGCCAACATTTTATTTGCTTTAAAAGAATCAAATCAATATTGTATGTATAAAATATGGGTATTTCCAAATCATACATAATTCAAACTTTTCCAGAGCTGAGGTCTTAAATCTTCAGGACAGATCTGAGCCACTCCTTCTCCTTGGTTGAAACTCGTGGAGTGGAACGGTCAGGTGCAGCCAGGAGGGACAGCTCTCTCCTGGGGGGCAGCAGCTGGGGGCACCTCTAGGAGGGCTGGGGGCCCCGAGGAGAGCTCCTGCCTAGTGTTGCCCACACGCAGGCTTAAGCCCTAACCCGAGGACCGGGACTGTGACTATGCTTGGGGGTGGGGCCTTTGGCCATGCGGGGGTCCCCAATCTAGCATGACTGTGTCCTTAAGAGAGGACACGTGGACACAGACACAGGCAGAGTGATGGCCCTGTGAGGACGTGCGAAAGGTGACTGTCCTCAATCCCACAGGGAGGACTCAGGAGAAACAGCCGCCTGCACTGTGTCCTCCAGGACGAGAGCAGCTCCTGCTGTCTGAGCCCCGAGAGAACACAGAACCCCAAGAAAGCAACCGCAGAGGAGAGTCCCCTCAGGTGTGGCCAGGAGGGGAGGTAGAGGCCCAGGGAGAGTCCTCGAAGCTGGGTGGGTAGAGGGGCCACCGATGTGCGGCAGGTCCAGGAGGAGGACGGAGGTGTGGTGCTCGGGACCAGCGAGGCTGAGGGTGACGCGCAGGGAGGAAGAGGAGGCTGCCAGCGGGGTGTCGCCCTTGGTGCTCCCCCTGGGAAGCCGTGCACGGATGCCAGTGCCTCCTCCACCACCTCCAGGCAATTTTGGCACTCTTTTCTGGAATAATCATCTGAGTTGTCAAGGTGGGAGGTCAGACACTTAAGTTTGCAAACTCATCCTAGAAGGAGCACCACATCCCTCAGCGCTGAGTATCACTCTGATCACCAGATGGCCAAGGGGAGGACCTCAAAGGCGACTGCCTCGGTGCTCAGCGATGAGGGACGCGGTAGTTCTTCTAGGAGAGTCCACGAACTTAACTGTCAGACTGGGAGAGTGAAGGTGAGCACGGCCCCTCCAGGTGGCCCCTGCATCTGTGCACGTGCACAGCCTTGGCGTTAGGGTGGGTAAACGGTAGTGTGTTATTTATGCTGTTCTGTGCTTTGCTCTCTTATAAAATATTCAAAGCATATAAAAAATAGAGAATATTATGCCAGTCACCCACATACCCACGACTCAGTGCACACAGGAAACCTGCTGAGCTCTGAGTGTGTCTCTGTGAAGCCCTCTCCCTGGCCTCCTTCTCTGCCCACAGAGCCCACCAGCCTTCCTGTGCATGCTTTAAAATGGACTTTAAACAGTACATGTGTGTTCACAATGGTGTGTGCACTTTTTATTTTCTAAAGTTTCCGCACAAGCGATGTATTCTGCACCTGCTGTTTTCGCTCAGTGCCTGTGTTCTATTTCAGAGACACATGTGTTGTCAGTATTTTATTTTAATGGCTGCAGAATATCTGGAGCATGGAACCCACAGCTTGCCGTTTGCATCTCCAGCTGTTTGTACACTCCAGTGGGTTCTGTACCTTGACCCAGCAGATCATGCCGTTGGGGTGTGGGGTGAGCATGACCCAGTTTCCATTGACAATTCACCTGTCCCAGGGTTTGCAGGTCTCTCTCAGGAGTCTTCTCTGCAGAACTCTTCCCACCCCTGCACAACACGTGCCTCCCTTCGCTGTTTACAACGACAACTGCAGATCTGCACCCACTGGGACTCAGATACTGCTGTGAACACCCTGGGTACACGCTGGGCTGAAGATATCAAGGTGTGTCCTTGAGGAAGCTGGTCTGGGCTCCCAGGTCCAAGGGAATCTGCTGGATGGGGCAGGCTGAAGTGTGCCGCTTGGGAGCTGGTGGGGAGTGAGGCTCTGCAGCCGTCAGGGGTCCTGGGAGCAGGGTCTGTCCCCAGAAGCATTGCTGCCTCAGCCTTGTAACATCCCCGTCCCTGATCCTCCACTGTGGGCTGCTTGTTCTGAAAAACACTGTATTTCTTTGGTAAAATGTCAATGTTAGATCTCTAGTTGGTTTGCAAACATCTACTTAGAATTAACATGAGGCACATGGGCTGGGCAAGGGGCTCACACCTGTCATCCCAGCACGCTGGGAGGCTGAGGTGGGTAGATTGCTCGAGCTCATGGGTTTGAGACCAGCCTGAGCAAGAGCAAGACCCCGTCTCTACTAAAAATAGAAAGAACTGAGGCAAGAGGATCATTTGCGCCCAAGAGCTGGGGGTTGCTGTGAGCTATGATGACGCCATGGTGCTAACCCAGGGCACCAGCTTGAGACTCTGTCTCAAAAAAACCAAACCCAAAAGAAAAAAATGAGGCACATGGACTCTTCCCTCTGGCACATGGTTCTTTCATTTTCGACTGTGTGTGGGCTCAGGATACAGAGCAACGTCCCCCCCTTCCCTCGTGCTGACCGTGTGGTCACACTCAGCCCTGCCTCTGGAAGCCGCCGCGTGTGCCCCTCACGGCAGGTGTGCCCTTCTGAGAACAGCTGGCAGGTGGCACCCTGCAGGTGTGAGCTCTGAGCCTGGCTCTGCGTGCCCACTGTGGTCTTGGAGACCCGTCCACACTGATGCCTGCATCCGTGGCGGCTCCTTTTTACCACGTGTTCCACGCGTGGTGGTGGCGTGGTTTGTTCATTGTTCACCTGCCGAAAGACTGGGGGTTGCTCCCAGTTTGGCCATTACGGTAGGCGGCATGAATACCTGTGCAGGCTCTGTGCCGGCATTAGTCTTCATTTTACCCGCGTACGTCCTGGGGTGGGGCTGCTGGTCTCACTATGAGAGCTTGTTTCTCTGTTCTCGGGAGAGGCTGCAACACAGCACCTTCCTGCTGGATCCAGCTCGCCCGGCCCCAGAGCTGCCCCCAAGCTCCCCAGATTCCTGGAACCTTCAGCACCTGGTAGGATGCGGGGAGGGATGAGTGGCCACCCTAGGCTGGGACTGCCCACTTCCATGGATTACAGGGCCAGGCTGGACTTACCATCCATGGGATGGTAGGTATGTCTGTGGTACCCACGGGAGGGCGACAGGCCGGGCCTCTCCACCTACTTCTGCCTGTAGGACAAGTGGGGGCCAATAATGATTGTAGCGTGCTGTCCTGAAAACCTGGTAGGATAGGGTTCTGAGCTAGAGGTAATTTGAAGGAGGAAGATAAAATAATGTTCTGTTAAGGGCATATGGGTTTGTGGCTGTGAGCTCCTAGCTGCTGCCCAGAAGTCACGTGCCAGGGACTGGGCGTCCTCACGGTGACCCCATGGTTTTCCCACGTAGGACTGCTTCTTAAACAGACTTTATTATTTAGGACAGTTTTAGATTCACAGAAATAATTACAGGGAAGGCACAGAGACCTCCACCCGCCCCACCCCCTCCAGCTTCCCTACTGACCTCCAGGGGGTCATTTTCTACAATCTGTGGACCCACGTGACGGGTCGTCACTGGCAGGCTAGAGGCCACACAAGGGCTTACTCTCGGGGTCATGCGTTGTGCAGGCTGTGGCAAATGCAGAAGGGCTCACATTTGGTGACAGTGCTGTATAGGACAGTCCTCTGCCCTAAACATCCCGAGCTCCACCTGTTCTGACCCCCCCGACCTCTGACCTTTGCTGACCCTGCAGGTTTTCCCTTCCCAGACTGCAGTGTGGTTGGATCTGCACAGCGTGGGGCCTTTTCCAACTGGCTTCTTTCACTGAGCCGCGTGCGTTTAGTTCCTCCACGTCCTTCCAAGGAATGGGTTTGCGAGCCCATTCCTTCTTAGTGCTGAATGAAACTTCATTATAAGAATGCGCCATGGTTTCTTTACCCATTCAGCTACTGAAAGCGATCCTGGCCACTTCCAAGTTTCAGCTACACCTGTGAGCAGGTGCTGCGTGGATGTACCACACAGGGTGGTACATGAGAGACAGTGAGCACTGCATTTCAGGCTGAATTTGGTCTGACTGTTTCATCATTGCTTCCCCCCCAAGTGTGTTTCCCTGCCCAGCTCACGGCCTAAATGCAGACAGATGCTCCTGTGGGCAGCAGAATCCAGCTACAGCTGTGAGAAATACTTCTGTAGGCCACGCACAACTGGAACCGAGAGAAAGTCTCCTTTGTAAGAACAAGGAGTCTGCAGAAGAACAGTAAGACGCGGAGAACGCCCCGTGTCTTGGGAGTCTGTCTCCTCCCACTGTGGCTGAAAGACGGCTGTGGGCCCAAGCGCTCCCTGTCTGGCACGTGACCAGGAGGGAGCGAACACCCTGCCTCAGTCTCCAGCAGAGGCGCCAACGGGAAAGCGCCTGCACATGGCCATCACGGTCTTGTCTGCTGCTTCCAGCTTAGTGGACACACAGGGGACAGACGGGAGGGGCTGTGCCAGCGTGCTCTGTGCTGGGTGGCGAGACGTCCTCAGAGCTGGCGGGAGCCCTGCACACGCCCAGCACTTGTGGGCCTAGCTGTCTCACCCTCAGTGAGGCTGCAGCGCTGTCTGCTGATGAGCCCAGGTGGCTCTGCTTCTCTCAGGGTCACTCCAAGTCAGTGGACATTTTTATTTGGGAGCAACTTGGCTCACAAACTTCCCGTTAGTGGAGGTTCGAGGAAACATCTCTGAGAAAACTCTGCTACAGACGCTCAAGGAGATTGATATTCCTATTTGCTTTGGGATCAGACCTCTTTTTATTTATTTGAGGGGCCAGTCACCCGGGGAGAGGCTGGGGACATAGATATGTCTTAGGGAACTGCCGGGAGAGCTGGCAGCTTCTGCCACGCAGTTCACATTTTTCTGCTGATTTCAAAAAATACGCTTACAAAATGTTTAAATAGAACAGACCGAGATGTTGAGTTCAGTGGCTTCATTAGTGGAGTGCAACTGTTGAGTTACTTGTCTCAGCAAACTGCTTTTGTGACTATTTTCTACCATTTGGAGAACAGAATTTCTTTCAGGGAACACATTCATATATTCTGATATTTAAAAAAAAATATGTGAGCTTCAAATGATTGAAAACCCCAAGAGATCCAGAGTTCCAACAGAATACTTGAAAATTATTCCATTAATTATCCTCAGAGGTTCTGAGGTGGCAGAATCGCGTCTCCTGAGTCATCTACAAACCCACTGAGAACGTTCTGGAAACACAAAGGACGTGGCTGTGAGCTGCGCATGTGCTGGGAGGCTGCTGTGTAGTTGGGTCACAGGGGAAGGTTTGCCCCAAAGTGACAGCCATTCTCAGGAGCGTCCTGCCCGAGGTGTGCACTCACGGTTGACCTGAATTGAGATGCCTACGCAGGGTGAGGGACATAAACACCCCTGATATTTAATGTGATCACAACACTAGCTGTTTTGTTTGGTTTTGTTTTCCGAGTGCTATTAACAACGTGTATCACTTTTTCTCCCAGAACCTATGGGGACAGAGTTTACAAAATCAAGGGACGTACCCCTATGCTTTGGGTCAGCCCAGGGGTCTAACTGTGCTCAGGAGCTCATGGAATCGGAACGGGCAGCACGGCATCAGATCTCCTGTGGGGTCGGTCAGTCTAGGGAAGGGTGGACGTGCTGCAGAGGGAACAGGTTGCAAACCCGAGAGCTCCCTGAGGGAGCAGGTGGCCCGCTCAGCTCCCCGTCCACACAGGGTTAGGCCCGCAGCCCAATATGGGACCAGGCACAGAGTTGTCTGTGCTGCATCAAGCTCCAGGCCCCCGCCAGCCTGAAGAATAAATCAAATAAGCCAGACCCATCCTCCTGTGGGCACCAGGGCCACCCCAGCCTCTTGTCACCACTGAGCTTGGCCCCACAGCCCTGCTCCCCTGGGGACCCTCTGTGGGGTGCTGTGTTGGTGTGACTTGCCAAGCTGTGAATCCATGCAACGTAGGAACTCCTGTCCTTCCCACCTGCTCAGAGCCTTGGGGGACCCCACCTAACCATGGGGTGAAGGGGGGCATTTCCTGCTTGGTGTCCTGAGCCCCTGCCTGGGCGCCACGTGCGTGTTCCCTCCTCTCAGACCTCCAGGACCTTCCTCTGCCCCACCGGTCACTGCTGCACAAACTTTCCCTTAACATGAGGCCCTGCAGGCACCAGTGCCGGGGGTACCAGGTGATGGACGGCATCAGCTACTGTGTAGTGCGGGTCTCTCCTCCTGGCAGGGAGACCCAGGAGGCAGGTGTTGGGGGGCCTGGACACTGTCCACCCACTGCCCCTCAGGCTCTCTCTCCACCCATTTCCACGCTCTGCATCCCTGAAAGCTGCACCATTGGGACCAGGGACACAGTTGGCCTTGGGTGCCTGTTGACTTGAGCACGGAATGTGGGGTGAACACAAGGGACACTCTCCCTGCCAAGCAGCTGTAGGTGGACACCTCCCTCAGATGGTCAGAGCCCCTTAGGGTGCAGGGGCCCCTAACCTGGAGGGTCACGGCCTCTGCATGTTTACCTGGAGGGTCACAGCCCCGGTATGGTGCAGGGGGGCCCCTTACCTGGAGGGTCACGGCCCCTTAGGATGCAGGGGCCCTACCTGGAGGGTCATGGCCCTTTACGGTACAGGGGGCTCCTTATCTGGAGGGTCATGACCCCTTAGGGTGTAGGGGAGCCTCTTCTCATGATCTCCCAGGTTCCAGCTGGACTGACTGCTCCCTGGCCCAGGGTATTGTCCAGTCCCTGTGCTGGCCTCTCCCTTCCCCCACCTGGCCATCTCCCTCCCCTGTACTCAGCCGTTGCTGGATAACTCTTAACTGTGTGTGTTTGTTTGGTTGTTTGTTTTTGTAGAGACAGAGTCTCACTTTATCGCCCTTGGTAGAGTGTCATGGTGTCACAGCTCACAGCAACCTCCAACTCCTGGGCTTAGGTGATCCTCTTGCTTCAGCCTCCCCCCCGAGTACCTGGGACTAAAGGCACCTGCCACAATGCGCGGCTATTTTTTTGTTTTGCAGTTCTGCCGAGGCCAGGTTTGAACCTGCCACCTTTGGTATATGGGGCCGGCAGCCTACACGATGAGCCACAGGCACCGCCCCAACTGTGTGTGTTTTGAGTCATTCTGAAACCTAATGTTCCTTTTCATCTGGGCTTAAGAAGATGGTCTGTGAAAGTTGGTTTGGAGGAGACCTGAAACCAGGTCCTTTATCCTGTGAAATGGAGTTTATTCTTTAGGCAAACCTGGACGCAGAGGAGAAGGCCCGTTTCTTGCAACTTTGAGCTCACTGTCCCACATTATCAGCTCAAGACCCCTGGGATGATGTAGCTGTGACTTGAGGCCTCAGGTGCTTGCCTTCTTGTCACTCTGTCCCTGGACAAAATTGACCTTTTGCAGTTTTTGGTCACCCCTGGGCCCTGCAGATGCAAGGAGACCCAGACTGGAAGATTTGCATGATTCTTCTCCCCTCCTGTCACCCCTCCTTCTCCCTCCTTCACCCCTTCACCCCTCCTGAGGCTAGTGGTCTTCCCAGATGAGCCTTGGCGGTATGTGCTTTGGGAAGTGTGACGTTGTTCCTGCGGACTGTGTGTCCCCATGAAGTCTGGGCTTTCCTCCACTGTGAAGTCCTTTGGTCTTCCTAGGTGGGAGGCCTTGAAGGCAAGAACCACGTTCCTTCTGCCTGGAATCCTGCCCAGCACCCTCTGCATCCTGGGGATGCCTGGAGCTGAGTGTGGCCCGATGCACGTGCTCCTATGACGCCGTCACTGTTCAAGCTATGAGACAAATCAGAGGCCATTATGTCCTTAATGTCTGCTGCAAGGGAAATGTGGAGATATTGTGGGGAGTCTTGTACATGCAGCCAGACTTTCAGCTCCGGGGGAAGCCCTCGGGGTCATGTGGGTAAGATGTTCTGAGCATCTCTGGTGCTCCGACCATCTGCGCGGTTACTCCCGACCGATGAGTTTACCTGAATGAATAGAGGAGTCAGAATGTTGATTCTTCTTGAAGTTTGAAGCAGCTGAGGCCAGTGTGCTCTCTGCACAGGCACATGATGGGGGTCCCCAAGCCAGTCCCCCGCCCTGCGTCACTCCCGGTAGATACAGATGGATGCGGCTACCCTGCCTCCGAGTGCCCCATGCTGTCCGCAGCTCCAGCTTCTAATTTTGCTGTCATGAAATTCCATTTGGTTTCATATATCTGCATAAATAATTTAATTTAAATGACTTTCATCACTGAGCTCTGCCTGTTACTGTGAAATCACAAAGATTAACCTACTCTTTTAGAATATTGATCTGCGTGGTGGGATGTCCTTTTAAACAGTGACATAACTGTGGCTACAAAAAAAATAGTGAGTTATAAGCAAGACGGCCTCGGAAAATTTCCATAATGGAGTAGAAGCAACATATCCACTGCCTTTTACTGCTGTAACCAGTTACCACGAACTCAGTGACTTAAAACAACAGAAAATTATTCTTTTACAGTTTCGGAATGGGTCTCACTGGACTGGAATCAATGTGTGGGTGGGCCTGGCTCCTGCTGGGACTCCTGGAGAGCCCATTTCCATGCCTTTCCCAGCGTTGAGCGGCTGCCCCATACCTGGGCTGTGGCCACCTCCTCTACCTTCAGGGCCAGCAGGGGGACATCTCCTAGGGTCTCCTCACCCTGATCTCCTGCCTCCCAGCTGTGAGGCCCTTGTGAGCACACTGGACCCATCTCAAAACCCTCAATTTAATCACCTCTGCAAAATCCCTCTGCTTCTGTGAAGTAACCTATTCCTGGATTTTAGGATTAGGATGTGGGATCTATGAGGGGCCATCGTCCTGCAGGGTCTGCACATCCTCCACGTCACCATTGCTGTGGCAGATGACATGAACACTCTCCTCGCCAGCAGCGGTGGGGCAGGTGGGAAGCGGCCAGGAGCAGGTGCCCCCCAGGGCCTCTGACTGATGCCCCACGTCCAGTGTTTCTAACCAGGAATATATTTATTGAAATCTTTGTGACATAGTTATTCTTTTAAAAAGCCTTTTATTTGGACATTGGTGTAGATTTATATGCAATGGTCAGAAACATCGAGATCCTTTGCCCAGTTTTCCCTAGTGACCACCTTGCAAAAGTATAGTACAAGGTCACGACCAAGAAATTGGCATTGAGAAAGTTCAGGGACCTCATTCCGGGTCCATTTCACCTGCATCCTGTGAGAAGCTGCCGCAGGTGCCGACTCACATAAACAGGGCTCCCTCCTCCCTCCTCCCTCGGGCAGCCCAGGCCGGCCTGTGTAGTCATTTCTCCAGGAAACACAGACAGACCTCCCCACCTGCACTGGACAGGGCAGGGCAGCCCTGGGGTGAGACCCGGCAGAGTGTGGACTGTGTGTTTGCCCCGTGCCCTCCTCGGTGAACAGCAGTGAGAGCAGCTTCAACCCACGTGCTTCTGAAGTGACGGTGGGACCTGAAAGGACCAGGGGCCGCAGGGAAGTGGTGACAGACAAGGATGGCCTGGACGGCACGCTCTACTCCAGGACTCCACGTCGCCACAGCTGGCGGCTGGGATGCGTGCATTTGTCCTCTTTTGGTGGAAATCTTCCTTCCTTGAAAAGGAAGTGTTGTCCAGCCCAGGGCTCCTAGAGCATGTGGCCCCTAAGCCAGGTTGGGAAGCCCCCAGTTAGTTGTTTTCCAGACTGCTGCTCCCAAATGCCTTTCATTCAAAATAGAACCCGTAGGCCAGCGTGCCCTTCCTTGCTGGTAGCAGAGACATCGTTCACTTGGAAGCTGTGGTCTTCCGTGGAGCACTGCAGTGGCTCAGGTCTGGGAGGGACAGGGGCTGCTCCCCTGTGGGGCTCCTGTGGTCGGGACAGGTGTACAAATTGTTCTCCCACAGTCTCTTGGGTTCTCAGGGCTCTCCTGTCCCACTGTGTTCTCAGAGATTGCCTGTTCCCCTGAATTCTTGGGGATCACCTGCTCCCCTGAGTTCTCAGAACTCCTCAGCCCCCGGCCCCTGCCTCCCCGTACACCCCGCATTTCCACGTGGTTAGTCTGGGACCCTCTCTCTGCAGGTGGTGCTGTCCACAGGCACTGGGGAGCGGCCACCCTTACTGCAGCCCTCTCATCCCTGAGTTCCACACACTGCCCATTTTCATTTCTGACCGTCAGCTGCCTGGCCAACCCCTGGGGCAGCTGGGGCTCCCCGTGTCCAGCTGGGCTTTCCCTGGATCACTGCACTCCCACGGGGAGTACCCCTGCACCCCCTTCCTCTGCGCCCATGCTCTCCAGAGGCCTCCCGGGCACACCACTGAAGTCCTGGGTCTGGCCCTTCTCGCTTCTGCACCTTGCTAGTTTCTACTCAACCAATTAATTACTTAATTAGGGGACCTTGTGGGTTGTTTCTCCCACTAGACCAAAAACTCTATTAGGGAGACTGCTTTTTCTCTCTGGACGCTTCAGGGGTCAAGAGCTGGACGAATGAGCCAAAGGACAGATGTGCACCCTGCCCACACCACACACAGGAGGAACAAGCAGCAGGAGTGGGCAGAACAGGGCGAGCAGGGCGCGGGCACCCAGCGGCGGTGGGAGCCGCCACCCGGAGGCCGTCCCTGTGGTCTGACCTGGGGGTCTCTCTCTTCCTGCCCCCTCCCGCCTGTGGGGAAGAGTTTGCAGGTCCTGGCGAGGGACCGAGTTTGGGTTCCATAAACCTTCAGAGCAGTGTCACCAGCCTATGTGGAAAGTGTGGTGACCTCAATCAATGCAGGGGTCAATTGCCTATCTGTTTAGCATGTAGAATTTGAGTCTTTTCCCACCTAATCACATAATACAAAAAATGTCCTGTTCTTAACAGAGAACCAAGTTTTATTTGACAGATTCCAACTTTATCAGCAGAGATTCTATGTACAACACAAGCAAATTATTAACACGTGTGTCCACAAGGAAAACCCACAGCTTCAAGATGGTTTCCTTGTCACAAATGCACTCACACACCACACACTCACACAGACTCAGGCACAGACACAGCCTCGTGTGGATGAACACACACCACACACTCACGCAGACTGGCACACGCACACACAGACAGGCACACTGCCGCACAGCACAACCCACGCAGGTGCTCACGTGCAGACACACTGTCCTCCCCGGTGGCCAGACGCACACACGCTGCACCCTCCCACACCTCCATCTCCAACCAGCACGGGAGGAGGGGGTCCTCAATGTCACCCAGTGAACATTTGCACGAGAGCTTCACTTCCAAGGGTCAATAATCCACGGGGCCTGGGAGTTGCTGGTCACTACAGCCCAGCTGGTCTTTTTCTGGGTGACACCACCCAGGCCCTGCGTCTCTGACCAAACTCATCTCTCTGCACGCAGGACTGTGGTGCTCCCACCCCTGGGGCAGTCGGTGATTTACCCAACACTCACTTTAAGTGGAGAAGCCCTTTATTAAATGTGAGCGGGGGTGCAGGCCTCGCAGTTGTGGCAGGTGAGGCTCTGCTGACCCCTCGGCAGTCTTGAAGACTGCAGCCTCTGCAAACATGCTCAGATTGCTCTTCTGTGCTCTTGGGCTGAGCCACTGCTACCGAACAGGCTTCCTCTGTAACTACCGAGGGCTGTGCTGCCTGGCTGTCTTAAACGTTTACACGTTTCTTGTCACGCCCTCAATGCAGCTTATCCATTGTGGTCCATATCTGCCAGTCCGTAGCCCAGAGCAGTATTTGTCACCTGTGTTTCTTTTTGTTTTGTGTTCCAGATCGTTTCTCCCCTAGTGAAGCATCCCTTCCCTTCCCGGGACCTCACATACAAACTTTGAGGTTCTTCATCTTTTCCTTTAATTGTCTGGGGTGGAAATTGTCAGCGGGTCACTTCTTCCAGCTTGGTCTCAGAGTTTTCCCTGGCCCCTGTGAGCCACAAGGTCCTGACAGGGGCCCGGTGTGGCCCCGCCCTGGTCCCCCGTGGGACCTGGCTCAGCGGTGGGGAGCACAGTGTCAGGCAGGGGTCCCTCCAGGCAGGTGTTCAGGCCTTGTCGATATGGCCCAGTATGGGGAACTGTGGGGCTCCTGGCCCTGTGAGCCCAGAGCACCAGGGCTCAGGTTTCCTTCTCCTCTCTCTGCCCCAGGGCCTCCCATAGTCTGGGACCCCACTCATTGCAGAGTCTGCTTCCTGGAGAGCTGGACCCGAGACCAAGACTGACCGTCCTGTGACGGCAGTGGCAGGAACAAGTGCCTGCCCAGCACCTGCCATGCCCCATGGGCCCCACTCGGGGACTGCAAACATGCCCCCTGCTTAGCCCGACAGTCCCATTAAGCACTGGAAATACTGGCTCCTTGCTATTTTTTTTTTTCTGACTTGTATTTTTATTATTGTTGAATCATAGCTGAGTATATTAGTGCAATCAAGTGGTACAATGTGCTGGATTCATATACAATAACTAAGAAAATGACATGATGTCTATGTCCAGTGGTTCCTTGCTTTTTGATGAAAAACAAAAGCTCAGGAATGGTTGCTGGCCATTCAGTTGGCCACGCAGAGCAGGAGGGCTCCCTGACCCAAGGACCCCGTTTGTAGGTGTTGGGGTGAGGACCGCCCCCACTGTCAGGGCTCTCCTCCACCCTCATGTAGTGTGACCCCCTGTGTCTGCTCCCAGGGGCATGCCCGCCCTGGGTGGGGTCTCTGGCTTCTGTTACCCTTGCCCCTCTCCCTGGGGACCCCTATGTCCCTGACACTAAAGGACACCTCCCTGACGCACCCTGACCTGTCTGCCACCCAACTCCCAATACCTCCCCAGGGCCCTTGTGACTTGCTCCCTCCTCTCCTGGCTCTGCCTGTTTCTGGCACCCCTCCGCCCCCCATTCTGCCTCAGATTTAGACGGCAAATCCTGCTGGTGCCTGGGGCGCTTCTTCATCCAATTCCTTCTAAAATTAACATTGAATTCTAAAATACATCAAACAGGGTGCATGTGAAAGTGCCCATGTGCACTTAAAGAGAAATAATAAAATGAACTCTTAGCGCTCAGTGTGAGGAACAGAAACCAGGACAGGAGCCCCCAGGGAGCCCCCTCCCCGATCAGGCTCCCTCCTCTGCTTTTCTGAGGGCTCCCTGCGTGTCTCTGGAGTGAGTGGCTCTGCCATGTGCTGCCTTTGCACAAGGCCACATGTGTGTGTTTGTGCCTGGCTTTCTCTGCTAACACCAGGTCTTGGAGATTGTCTGTGGGGAGGAGGTCACCACACCCCATACTGCCACACAGGGCTGCACTCCACGCAGGACGACCCATTTCACACTGACAGTGGAGATTGGGGTGTTCCCAGACTGGCGACATGGCCATTTGCCCAGTGTCCACTCCCACAGGGCTCTCTAGACCACAAGTGTCATATTGTGGTCCACCTGCCTCCTGGTTTTGTAAATAAGTGTTAGTGGGGCACAGTCACATCGTTCACGTCTGTGCTCCGTGGCTGCTTTCCCACCGCGGCATTGAGAGGAGTGCTGGACTGAGAATCGAGGAGTGTCACCCTGCCCTGCACAGGAAATGTCACCAACCTTGAACTGAGAAGCCGGGAGCCCCCACCCAGCCCTGCACAGGAAACGTCACCGACCGTGGACTGAGAAGCCAGGAGTGTCACCCGGCCCTGCACAGGAAACGTCACTGACCGTGGACTGAGAAGCCAGGAGTGTCACCCGGCCCTGCACAGGAAACGTCACCGACTGTGGACTGAGAAGCCAGGAGTGTCACCCTGCCCTGCACAGGAAACGTCACTGACTGTGGACTGAAAAGCGAGGAGTGTCACCCTGCCCTGCACAGGAAATGTCGCCAACCTTGAACTGAGAAGCCGGGAGCCCCCACCCAGCCCTGCACAGGAAATGTCACTGACTGTGGACTGAGAAGCCAGGAGTGTCACCCGGCCCTGCACAGGAAACGTCACCGACTGTGGACTGAGAAGCCAGGAGTGTCACCCGGCCCTGCACAGGAAACGTCACCGACTGTGGACTGAAAAGCGAGGAGTGTCACCCGGCCCTGCACAGGAAACGTCACTGACCGTGGACTGAGAAGCGAGGAGTGTCACCTGGCCCTGCACAGGAAACGTCACCAACTGTGGACTGAGAAGCCAGGAGTGTCACCCGGCCCTGCACAGGAAATGTCACCAACTGTGGACTGAGAAGCCAGGAGTGTCACCCGGCCCTGCACAGGAAACGTCACCGACTGTGGACTGAGCAAATGTGGACACAGGAAATGTCGCCGACCACGGCCCAGACCGCGGCTCTGAGGGAGAGGCGGGTCCCAGCATTTGTGCAGATTTGGCTGCGGCGGCCGTGCCAGGCTCCGTCCCAGTAGGGCACAGCAGGCAGTGGGGCTGAGAGGGCCCCGTGCTGCGTCCTGGCCTACGTTCAGGGCTCACATGCTCTTCTGCTGCCAACCTGATCACGTGAAGTGATCTCTCCATTTGGCTTAAACCTTCCATCCCCAGATTGCTCCAGAGGTGAGCGACTTCTGATAGGTTTCCAGTTATTTTTGTCTTCTCGTCAAGGGCTCGCTATGTCTTCATCATTTTCCCTTCAAGTTGTTTGTTCTCGTCTAACTGACTTGTTCCTTCTTTTTATTCTGAACATTACTCATTGGTTGGTTTCATCAGTTCTTTCTTTGTATTTTCAGTCACATCCAAAGCTTAGACCCTTATGATTCCCAGACAGGGTTTGCTCTTTACCGTACGGTCTGCGGAAGTTTGCAGGTATGGATATGTTGCTCGTTTCCAAAATATTTAGTGTCTTAAAATAATGCACAGAAACAAAAAAACATGATAGACAAGAATAAAATGGGAAAGGGGTACAAACAGTGATTATCTTAGAGAAAGTGAAATTACAGACATGGGGTGCAGAATCCTTCCTAGTTTTTGGAAATGTGCTTCCTAGGGGCCAAAGTGAAAAGGGTGGCTGGATCAGGTGCAGGAAATTTGTCTGTAAGGAAAGAATAAGGCTCATTTTCTGCCACTTATTGAAGGAAACACTGGGTGTGTGTGAAGCTGAGGGTGATGGCCTCTGTGCCACCTGTGAACATGGAGGTGAGCTTCCCAAACTAGTGTTTTCTCATTGGTTTACCTGAAAGTAGGAAAGGCCCACCCAGGGCCTCTCTGTTGGCCAGTCTAGGGCAAGGCCACACCTGTGTGTCTCTGTCCTCCAGCCTGACCATCCCCAGCCCCATCACCACTTTATGTAAGGAGGCTGACGTGTTTGCAGTCTCACCTGGCCAGGGGTGGAGGTGGGATTTCTCTGGGGCAGGACAGAGGGGTTAATTTAAGGCCATGTATTCCTTCATCATCATTTTCTGTTTCCAGGTCACTTTCCACAAGTCATGATCATGGCTGTTTGTGGTGGCTCACGCCTGTAATTCCAGTACTCCAGAGACTGCGGAGGGTGGATTGATTGAGCTCATGAGTTTGAGACCAGCCTCAGCAACAACAAGACCCTGTCTCTATTAAAAATAGAAAAATTAGCCAGGCATTGTGGCAGGTGCCTGTAGTACCAGCTACTTGGGAGGCTGGGGCAGGAGGATGGCTTGAACCCAGGAATTTGAGGTTGCAGTGAGCTAGGCTGAGGTCATGGCACTTTAGCTTGGGTAAAAGAGTGAGACTGTATCTCAAAAAAAAAAAAAGCAGTCATGATTTTCAGATGTATAGCATATGAATATTCTCTCCCATTCTGTGGGTTCTCTGTTTTCACTTTGATTGCATCTGGTGGTGCAGAAGCTTTTTAATTTGATCAGGTCTCATTTATTTACTTTTGTTGTTGCTATGATTGCTTTTTGGGTCTTCTTCATGAATTCTTTGTCTAGGCTGATGTCTGTAAGAGTTTCTCCAATAATTTCTTCTAAGATTGTTATAATTTCCTGCCTGAGGTGTGAGCCTTTTATCCATTACCAGCTAACTTCTGTGAGTGGTGTGGATCCTGTTTCAGTTTTTTTTTTTTTTTTTGCAGGTTTTGGCCAGGGCTGGGCCACCTCCAGCATATGGGGCCACTCCTTTGAGCCACAGGCACTGCCCCTGTTTCAGTCTTTTACATGTGGCTATCCAGTTTTCCCAGCACCATTTATTGAACAGGGATAATTTCCCCTAGAAAAGTATGTTTTATCCGTTTTGTCAAAAATCTCATGGGAATAAGAGGATGATTTCATCTCTGGGTTCTCTATTACGATCCATGGGTCTATGTCTCTGTTTTTGTGTCAGTACCATACTGTTTCGATTACTACAGCCTGAAGGCTGGTCAGGCAATGCTTCCCATTTTGTTCTTATTACTTAGGTTACATTGGCTATTTGGAGTCTTTTCTGGTTCCATACAAAGCATAGAAGTATTTTTCCTAGATCTGCAAAAAATAGCATTGGTATTTCAGTGGGAATTGCATTAATCTGCAAATCACTTTGGGTAGTTCAGTCATTTTAACAGTGTTGATTCTGCCTGTCCATGAGCGTGGTACGTCTTCCCGCCTGTTCCCAGCAGTTTCTTTCTTCAGTGCTTTATAATGCTCCCTATGAGGTCTTTGACCTCCTTTGTTAAGTATATTCACAGATATTTTATTTTCTTCATTGCTACTGAGGAAGGTATGACATCTTTTATTGGTTTCTCAGCTTGACTGTTGTTCAAGAAAATCAGAAATAGCCAAACAACCCCATTAAAAAATGGGTAAAAGATATGAATAGAAACTTTTCTTTCTTTCTGGCCGGAGCCAGGTTTGAACCCATCACCTCCAGTATATGGGGCTGGCACCCTACTCCTTTGAGCCACAGGCACCGCCCTGAACAGAAACTTTTCAAATGAAGATAGAGGAATAATCAACAAACTCATGAAAAAATGCCCAACATCTCTAATCACAGGGAAATGCAAATCAAAACCACATTGAGATGTCAGCTAACTCCAGTGAGAATGGCTGGTATTAAAAAGTCCCCAAACAACAGATCCTGGCATGGATACAGAGAAAAAGGAACTCTTCTACACTGTGGGGTGGGATTGCAAACCAGTGCAACCGCTGTGAAAAGTCGTATGAGATACCTCAAAGAACTTAAAGCAGCCCTACCACTTGATCCAGCAACCCCACAGCAGGGTATATAGTCCAAAGATCAGAGATCATTTTATAAAAAGGACACCTGAATCTGAAAGTTCATAGTAGCAAAATTCACGATTGCAAATATGTGGAAACTACCCAAGTGCCCCCAACACATGAATGGATTAATAAAATGTAGTGTACGCATACCACAGAGTACTACTCAAGACAGAAAATAAAAAATGGCCATCTAGGATCTTCTGTGGCACCCTAGAGGGAACTGGAAATTATTCTTCTAGGTGAAACATCACAAGAATGGAGAAACAGACACACGTGCTCAGAACCAAACTGGACCTAATTGCTCGATGTGGAAGTGAAGACATGGAGGTAAAAACTCAGAGAAGACCAGGCGGGGGCGGGGAGGGCAGGGTAGGTCACACCCTTTGGGTCCAAGGTCCACCATCTGGGTGAAGGGCGCACTTATAAGCAGAATTTTGATTCAATGTGCAAAAACAAAGTGTGTGAACAAAACTTGTGTACCCCTAATATTCAGAATTCAATCAAACAAAAGAAAAACAGAGCCACAGCCTTGTTGCTATACGGAGGGACTCCTGTTTCCCAACATAAGCTGGAGCAGGAACGATTCAGCACAAGCCTGTCTGCATTTTGTTGAAATAAATGCAGCTAAGAAGAACATGTTCCAGCTCCATCCAGGTAAACATGAAAGAGGTAAAGTCTCCATCTTTCTTTAAGGCTGCGTAATATTCCATGGTGTACATGTACTACAATTTATTGATGCATTTGTGGATCAATGGTGTTAAACAGTTTGATGAAAATAGTTCAGATTGTATACGAAACCAGCACATTGTACCCCTTGATTGCACTATTGTACACAGCTATGATTTAATAATAAAGGCAATTAAAAAAATGAAATAAATGCAGCTCTGTGACAAAAGACCTCAGGGCAGCCAAGTTTCCCAGGAGCTGATTCCCGGGAACAGCAGGGGGGTAGGTGGGGATGGCACGAGGGGGATGCAGGTTCCCAGGGTCTGCTGGGGGATTCTGAGACAGGGTGGAGCACACCTGAGCCCTTCCTCCCTGAGTCCCCCTCCCCAGGTGACGGGGCTGGGCTGGCATCCCTCCACTCCCATCTTTGCTGGGTGGGGAGGTATTTGCCCCTCTTCTCCTGTCTCCAGCAGGGGTGTTACTCTGGGCAGGGCTGGTGTGGGCAGAGCAGGTCCTGCCAGCCAGGCCCTCAGCAGGGAGCTGTGGGCTGTTGGACAGCTGGACCTGTGCTGGGAGGCCCTTTGGGTGACAGCCTCAGGGAAGCCAGGGACAATAAGGTGGCCTTTTCAAGTTGTTTAGAACTTTGACTTGAGGCAATTGTTTCATCCAAAATTTTAATAAATTAATTAGGTTTATATAGGTTGTGATGAAGCTAGGAATGATTATTACATGGGTCTTAACTAAGTTGGAGATAATTATTCATAATTAAGATTCTAATAACCTCTACTGTGTAGAAAAGATATTTCAAAATAAAAACCAAACAAACAAATGTACTACGTGACAATTATCGTGCCACTGTGGGCTCTCCCGTGGTTGTTCATGTGGCTTAAAAGTTTATGCTAATGGCAGGGCAGTCCCCTTCCCTGCTAAGGGCAATGTTCCAGGTGTCAGCAGGACACTTCTGGTGGTTGGCTGAGTGGTCACCACTGTCTAGCTGTCCTGACCAGCACCCACATCTTCAGGACATCCGTGCAGGTCTTGCTAGAGCGAGCCTTCTCCCAGTCCCCGAGAGAACCCGCAGAAGTCAGTCGGTGGAGAGCATGAGGGGTGGCGACCCTCAGGCCCCCTCCTGACCATCCACTTGTCTGGGCACTGATATGTAAGGCGGCATCGTTCTGACAGTCAGAGCGGGGCACTCCCAGCCGCAGATGACTCTGGCTTGTTTTAGATACTTCGCAATGAAAGTGCTGCTCAACCTGCCCCATGCCCTGGTGACAAAATGCAACTCCTTTGTATTTTAGTATGAAACTCACTGTTTGCATCTGCCACTTTGAACGCCCCTTGTTAAACAGACAAAGAATGCGAACAGCTCTGAGGCTGAAAGCAGAGGGCTGGCCCACCCTCAGGACCTGGAGCTGTGTGTGCCAACAGTGGGCTGACCCTTGGGGCTGCTACTGTGCTCTGACCTCTGCCTTCTGAGCCATCCCCTCACTCAATGGTAGTCACTGCTTAAGGCAAATGAACAGCCTGCCCCTCGGGGCCCCACTGGCACCCAGGCTGTGCTGGGGAAGTGGGGTCTCCCAGCTCCTTGTTGCCTTCCATCCTGGGTGACCCCATCCATCCTCAGCCACTGGGAGCTGCAGTGGCCTCTATACCTGCTGGCCTGGCTCTGACAATCTGGCCTCGTGGGGCAGTGCACTTGGCTGACCATCTCACAGAAAGGGCGTGAGGGTTACCTGGGCCTGGGCCTTCCCTTGGGTCTTCTTTGGAGCCAACGGCTCACCTCCAAGGCTGGACTCTGTTGTGGGCTCAATATCAGGGCAGCCTGCAGACAGAGAACAGGGACCAATGGGGCTAGGGCCTCCCATAGGTCTTGGGGTGACTGACTTGCCCTTCACTTTGCTTTAGGTCAGAGGGTTGGGTCTGCTGAGTATGTGGATGTCACAGCGCAGCCAGGAGGGGTGGGCAGTCTGTGCTCAGCTGGGGACATCTGGCGAGTTCTGGACACTCCTGAGAGCCCCGAGGAATCAGCCCATCCATGGCGCTCACAGCCCATGGACTAAGGGGTGCTGGCTCTGTCCCTGCCCTCACTGCTACTTCCTGCTGTCACCAGTGCTCACGCCCCTGTGGAGATTCATGAAAACAGACCCACAGCATCCGTGGGGGCTGTGATGTCATGGAGGCCTGCTCAGGCCAAATTTTGCCTAGAGCCTCATGCCCCTGACAAGCTGGGCAGCTCTCAGAGTCCAACTCTCAGAGCTCCCCAGGTCAGCGGAGCAGCTCCGTCTTAACTCGTGGGGGCCCATGGGCAGTAGCCAGGCCCCTATGATGATGGGGACCCAGCATTTTACTGTCCAGGTGTGGACACTGCGCCGAGGATGGCGCAGGCCTGAGTGACCACACATGGCTGTCCAGTGCGTGCCTGTGCCTGGGCCTGGGGGTGGCTGCCCCACTGCAGCTGTGGGGACCGTCCCTCCTGCGTTCCTCTTCCGTGGTTGGCCTTGCTGCCTGCCTGCCCTCTGGTCTTCCTCCGAGGTGGACAGCAAGCCGCGATGACCCCTGGCTCCATCAGGCCAGGGTTCCCTGTGTGAGGCTGCTCCAAGTCCCTCTCTCTTAACCTGGTGCTTTTCTCAGCTCCTTTGAAGTGAGATGCAGAGAGAACAGAGTTAGAGCTTTCTGGGTCTGAAAGTGAAATATTAGGTTATTAAGTAAGAAATACCAAATTTCCTTAAGTACTAAGTTTGATGGTTGATATCGTGGACATTTCACTTTGACGCTTTTTTTCCTGAAGGTGCATCCTCATTGTTTTAAGTGCACATGATTTAGCTTATGATTATCTTCAAAAATCCTTTTAGAGTAATTTTTGCGAAACCACAGATAAGGCAAAAATTTGTGTTACTTTTCTTTTTTTGGCCAGGGCCAGGTTTGAACCCACCACCTCCGGTATATGGGACTGGTGCCTCCTCCTTGAGCCACGGGTGCTGCCCCCGTGTTACTTTTGAATATGAGTTCCGCTGTGGAACCAGTGCAGTGCACACAGTTCAGAATACCCGAAAGTGTTTGGGAAGGACGTGGCTAATGAACACACAGTACGTGGGTGGCACAAGAAGGTCCGTTCCTGTGATTTTAATCCTGAAAATGAGCCACATGGGCGACCTGAGAGCAAGGCAGATAACGATGAGCTGAAAGCTGTACTGGAAGTGAATCCATCTCAACCCACGTCTGAATTAGCAGCAAGGTCTGACCATTTTAAATAAACGAGCAAGGTAAAGAAGCTGGATAGAGCGGTTCCACGTGAATCTAACAGTCAGAAGAGAAATCATCTTGAAGCTTGCCTTTCTTTGTTGTTACCATGTAAAGGTGAACCATTTCTACATCTTGTTATGTGTGAACAAAAACGGATTCTTTGTGACAGTTGAATGCTTATTCAGCACAATGGCTGGATAAAGGTCAAGTGAGGAAGCACAGTCCAAAACCAGATTAGGCATCAAGAAAGTTAATGGTATCTCTCTGGTGGTCCAGCACTGGTATTATCCACTGCAGCTTCATCATCAACGCTCAAGGTCAATGCTTCACAGCTGATGTCCACTGCCACCAGCTGGACGAATGCGGGGGATGCTTGTGCTTAAGCCGCTGAGACTGGGCAAGAGACACAGGCCAATCCTCTTGCAAGACAAGGTCAATCACATGTGCACAATCTATAGAAGCTGGACTTGGAAATTCTGTCACCCACTGTGTTCACCAGACCTTGCACCAGCTGACTAGCACTTCTTCCAGGCTTTGGACCACTTCTTATAAAAAACAAACAAACAAAAAAACCAAGTTAATTCTCAGCTAGCTGTGGAAAACACCTTGTGATTTCATTGCCCCTGGCTCTCCAGGCTTCTTTGCTCCCCATTAAGGTGACAAAACTGTGTCAATAGTTTGGGTAAATACTAGATTAACTGCACTGCCTTGTGATTTGAAGTAGGACATTCCACACTTATTGTTCTAATCTGCAACCTGCCCTGAGCCGCCCATGGCTTTGCTGGTGCACATGCCCATTTTTCAGGGAGCCTGCAAGGCCTGTTGCGCTCGGGGCAGATGGAGGCCAGTACTGGCCAGATGTCCTCTGACTACAAAATAAGGATACCCTCTCACCAGTTAGAGGGGTCAGGACAGAGTTGGTCAGTAATGACTTCTGCAGTAGGGAAGACAGTCCAGTGTGAACGGAACTCAACTTGGACTTGCTGGGAGGAGGCTGGGCAGTACAGAGGGGCAGTGAGGACAGAGTGAGCCGGCGCTGGCGGTAGAGCAGAGAAGGGATGCTCATAGCAAGCCGGAGAGGGTGGTCTGCGGGAAGTTGGCTGGGTTTGCTGATGGGCTTATGAAGGTCATGCTTCCCCGCTTCTAGGGGCTGGAGACTGGGCCCTGTCCTCCAGTGTTGTTGGAACAAACAGCAGACTCTTTTGGCAGGAGATACCTTGGGGTGTCTCAGGCAGGCACTTTGGGGGGCTGAGTTGTCCTAGGGGTGCAGCCTGGAGTTGTTAAAAACTATGCTAGTGCTTGTTCAAGTCTTTATAGGCCAAGGTGAGGCCAGATGGGGAGAGCCTGGCTAAGTTTGGTCAGGGGGGAGACAGTTAGTGCAGACTCCAGCTCTGTGTCCAAGAGTGTTCATTTCCAGTGTTCAGTTCACCACTCCACTTGGTGGGAGCCATACTAGGCTGCAGCTACCTGCACGGACCAGTCCTAGGACCCACAGATCCGGCATTGCCTTTGTTTGCCTGGGGACACGAGTAAGGGCCCGGTGCACCTGCCCTCCTGCCGTGGGGGTGTCAGCCTTCGCCCTGGTTGCTAAGTGGTCAGGGCACTGACCTGGGGTGTGGGAGGCACAGAGGATCTCCCTGAGCCTGCAGAGGGACTGCGGCCCTGCTGACCCTCAATTCCAGGTTTCTGGCTCCAGAACTGGATGAGTCAAGGCCTGTTGACTTAAGTGCTGAGTTTGTGGGGATTGTTTCTGCAGCCCTGGGACCCTAACAGGTTTTCTGCTCGTTTGCTTTGAGACTGGCATCAAGATCAGAAGGTGCCTGGGAAAGAGAGTGGGCTCTGCACGTGGATATAGCCTGGTTTGGCATGTGTGTCAGCAGGACCCCAAGTGTATTGAGACAGCAAAGTGCCCATTTACACACATCCCCCTTCCCAGACAACCGCTGTTGGAGCTGATCTCCGAGCCAGGGCTAGCCTGGGACAGCTCGGCCGGGCAGCCTCCTCCCTGCCCTCCCTAACCCATGTTGGAAGTTGGGCTTGACGCCTGGACCATCTCCCAAGCAGGACCTGTGCTCTGTTCCAGCAGAGGGAAAACTGAGGCCTGGAGGGATCCTCCCCCTGTGCAGGCCCCGCTCTCCACCACACCCATGTGGGTTTCCAGGCTACTTTCATCAACAGACATCCCCACCCGCCTTCCTGATTTAGGGATTGTTTGGAGACCAGATTGCTGAGACCTGATTTCTGACGGGGTGCATCGTCCCGTCTGCGCCTCTGCGGATGCCTCAGGGTGAGCGGAAACTCCCCCAGAAGGTCACTGTGGGCAGCCACCTTGCCTTACAGTGTCTTGTCTTGACATCAAGCCTTCTGCTGTTGAAAAAACTTGTCACCGGCACTGGGCAGCGGGTCAGTCAGAATATGAGGAACAGTGGTGCCCTCTGCCACACGTCCCCCCGTGCTACTCTGGGCAGGTGGTGGATCTCCAAGGTTCAGCCCACTGCAAGGGTTGTTGGGAAGACTCCAAGGCTGTAATCACGCTGCATACAGCATCCCTAACGATCCCATTCCCCAGAAGGGCCAGTCTCAGGTCAGCAGGCTCCGCACACCTAGACCGGTGGACAGATCACTGCTCAGAGGAAAAAAGCTAAAAAATGGCTTTTCATTCTCTCTCCAGCTCCTAGCTGAGTCTTGGACAGGGGCTGAGCTCAGATTTCCCTTTGGTCCTGGTGGTGGTTTTTATAAAGTATTTCACTGCTGGCACCAGCTTTGAAGTTGCACTGGGTAGGAAAGTGGGGACCAGTCCCATCAGCAGCAGCAGCTCCCCCCACAAAGCCTGAAGTCCTTGCACCCCACATTGGGCCAGTGCCGTCCTTGGGATCCCTGGAAGGTTCTAGAAGCACCCCACAGGCTCTCCCCTGGCACTCTGGCAGCAGTTATAGGAGGCAGGATGTCCTGTTTCTTCAGGAGCTCAGGGGCAGAGGGCCTGGTTCTTCCAGAGGGTCAGTGATGGATAGCTTCCCCCATTCCTCCGGTGGGGCAGCGGGGTGGCGCCACCATTTCTGGGCTTCCTGGGTGATGGTTACAAGGATTTGAGGCATCGCTTTGGAGCAGTGTGGTGTAGTCACCATGGGCAGAAGGGAGACTCCCCAGGACGGGGAGTGGGGGTGATGGTGCTCGGCCCACTGTCATCGCCCCTGAAGCTCTCCCACCCCCGTCCTATATAGCGTCAGCCACTGTCACACGTCATGATGTTCATGTGGGACAACTTCTACGGTGTGAAGAAAGTTGAGTATTGTAGGTTTTGAAGGTGGAACTCAAAAGGTCAAATTAGACCCGGAAACTGATGACATTGTTCACTAAATCCCATTTTTTGTTAACTTGCCAGAATTTCAAACTCAGTTTCTCCCTTTGTTTTCTAATCAGCACTGAACTCCGCTCTTTGGAGAGGGAAGGAAGCTTTGTTATTTGGAGACAGCCATGGGAGAAGGCACAAAATTACCAGGAGAGTCCAGGTGCCTCGATGAATATTCACACGGCCGGTTTAATCAGCGTCTGTTTATTATTCATGTTTCCACTGGCAGCGGGTTCCCAGAATATAAATAAAGATCGCAGAGCAATGGTCCTAGCTCTCCTTTCTTCAGGAACCTCGGTCTCTGTCAACAGTCTGCAGTGCTGGGGCCTCCACGGACCCCCAGAGAGGACGCCAGCTGCATCTCACAGGAGCCTGGAGTTCTTAACTGTTAACTTTAAGTGGGGTACACAGCATGGGTTCCTGGAACATTGCCCTTTGTCCTTGATAACAATGGAGAAGTCTCAAGCAGTGTACGTGATGGGGTGACGGGAACCCAGCGCCTGGCTGGTGGCTCGGCCTGCAGCCCTGTGACTGGCTGTGCTCACTTCTCTGAGCCCCGGCTTGGTCTTGTGGTGCTGGAGGGAGGGTGACACTGAGGTCTTGAGCATGTCCCTTGACTGTCAGAGAAGATGGGGCTGAGACAGGAGCAGTGCGCATGTGGGGAGGAGACAGGAATGAGACCTCAGCTGCGCCCAGTGGCTTGACCTCCTCCCGCTAATGCTCAGCTGAGACAGCCGGAGTCAGACATAGCCACACATGTTGACAGAAGTCAAACAACACCACTTTTCACTGATAACTGTGACAACACTGACAGCCAGCTCCAGGGTCGGCGAGAGACCGGGGCCACACCCGGTGTGAGCCTCTTGGGGCCGTGTGTCAGCACTGATGTCAGGAACTTTCACTCCCAAAAATCGATCCTGGGGAGGTTAGAAAGTTTTTGGGTAGGATATTAATCAAACGACTATTTGTAATAATGAAAAGTCATAAACAATTTAAATGGTCAATGACAGGACAGTGGCTAAGTGATACTGTGGTCTATCGATAGAGCTGCTGACCGCATGGACACTATAAATCCCGCGTCTCCTGGCAGGACACAGGGCAGCAGACGTTGGTGTGAGGAGTGGGCCTGGCAGCTCTGGGCCCAGGCACCCCCCAGCCCCACAGGGTAGTGGGCACAGACGTTGGTTGTGCATCTGGGCACAGTGGTGAGCGCCCTTGCCCCGGACAGCCAAGGGTACCAAAGGGAGCTGGGTTGTCCTCGGTGTGGGGAGCACAAGCTGACGGGACGAGGCAAGGTCACACGCAGGTCCACCTGAGGACATCTTGAGACTCAAGCCAACAACAGCGGGTGGCTGGTCAGAACTAGAAGGCCTGTGATGTGTGAGCAGCTCTCTCTAAAACGTTTGATGGGGAAGGGGTTTCGTTTTCTTTGAGCTTTATCTGAGTCTTCGGTGGTCTCTCCATGAACGTACATCACCTTTGCAACCCTAGAACGAAAGCAGTGGATGTTATGTCAGAGAAGAGCCCAGGGGCTTCCTCCTTGCTCCCCCCTCCTGGGCCCGTCCCGTGCTGTGCTGAGTGGCCCCCGTGGCTCCCCATCTGAGGCTCCCATCCTGGCCCCGGTGGAGAACGCTGCCGCCCAGTTGTGAGTCCTCACCTCGCCTGAACCGGCCTCTCTTGGAACGCTTTGAGAAAGATGAACTTTTCTCAGAGCCCTGGCTTCGGAGATTATAGAAGAGTAATGATTCAGTGACTTAAAAGATTGAGTAGCCAGGTTGTTACTGTTTCAGAGCAGAAAGAAGATTAATGAGCTACCAGCTTAACATATGTCTCAGGAAAAGAGCAGTCATTTCATTTCTAACTTTGCAGAACTTGTACCTGCTCCCATTTTGCAAGAACAGTCATTTTGCAGCGTGATTCTGTGGCTTCCAAACTAGCTGATTAAAAGAAACCAGTGACATCACTGCAGGGTTAGGGACAGAGGCCCTGAGCGACTGCCCCAGTGCCACCCCGTCCTGGGGTCTGTGCCTGTGCTGAGAAGCCGAGTTTCAGCCCTGCAGCTGCTGTCTGCAGTTTGGCTGGAACCGGGACCTTGTCCTGGGCCTTTGCTGGACGTCTGTCTTGTGATCCTCAGGTTTCAGGGCAGGTCCTCATCGTGGTGGTTTTCTTTCTTTCTTTTTTGAGACAGAGCCTCAAGCTGTCACCCTGGATAGAGTGCTGTGGAATCACAGCTCACAGCAACCTCCAATTCCTGGGCTCAAGAGAGTCTTCTGCCTCCGCCTCCCAAGTAGCTGGGACTACAGGCACCCGCCACAATGCCCGGCCATTTTTTGGTTGCAGCCATCATTGTTGTTTGGCGGGCCCAGGCTGGATTCGAACCTGCCATCTCAGGTGTACGTGGCTGGCGCCTTAGCCCGTTGAGCCACAGGCGCCGAGCCCATCGTGGTGGTTTTCAAAAATGCTCATGAATTCCTGGAGACTCTTTTCTTCCATAGTGAAGCCTAATTCAGCGCCTCTTGACTGGGCTGGGCTTAGCGACTGCTTTAAAGGAGAACGTGGGGACTGAGGGCCCCTCCACCTGTTCTCTCTGCAGGAGGGAGGCCCTACTCGTCTGGAGTCTGCTGCTCCTCGTGGACTGGGGTGCTTTTCCGTAAGTGGCCTCACGAGAGCCTTTTCCTCCACTGGGCTCTGTCTGTCCCAATTGGCAAGAAAAATTATAGGTCGCAGAAATGGTGAATAATTTCTTCTAGATGGTGCTTTACATGTTTGTTTATGGCGTCTTCTATTATGCCAAAATTTTAAATTCTGATATGGTCATACTTAGGATTCTTTTCCTTCAAAATTTATGTTTTTCTACTTTTTTTTTATCCCATGTTTCACTGGAATATTCTTTTACATATTTTTATAATTTATTTTTCACCATGAGATCTTTGACATGTTTGAAATCCATAGTTTATTCTTGTTGAGTAGAATCTATAATTTCCCTGATCTGGTAAGTCACATGTCCTGAAATTATAGATCCAGTACTGGATATTCCCACTTCTCTGGTTTGCAGAACAGAGACCCCTGACATGGGTGTGCGGCTGCAGGTCTGAGCTGGGCCTTATCTTCTGCTCTGCTGACCCACTGGGTCACCCTGGACTGTCCTCATGCACATTGTCTTAGCCACAGCAGCTTTAAAATCAGCCTTGATAGCCTCAGAAGGAAGCTCTTTCTAATTTTTCTTTTCCAAAAATTTTTGCCTACTTCTGGACCTTCGTACTTTCATATGATTTTAGAATTTTTTTTTACAAACTCCACAGAAACAATCTTTGGGATTTTGATGGGAATTATTTAAATTTATAGATTAACTTAGAGAGAACTGATATCTTCTCGAAACTCAGCCTCCCACTCATCAACATTGCACATCTCACACTTGGGCACCTTTCTCACGTCCTTGAGGAAGAACTTTTATAACTTTCTCCATAGATATTGTGGACATCCTTTGTTACAGTTAGTCTTGGACAGTTCACAGTGTTTCCTTCCCATCGTGAATGGGATCTTTTCTGAATCACATTTTCTAATTAGTTGTCTCTGAGGCATAACAATGCTTTGATTTTTGTGTGTTCAGCTTGTAAGCGGTGGCCTTGTTGAACCTTCTTATTAGTTCTAATTATAAATTTTTGTTCACCTTTTTTTGTATGCTGCTATAGAAGTGTGTTAATGATTACCTTATCTTTTATAATCTGTGTACTTCATTTTTTCAAATTAACATATTGCCTTGGCAGGAGCTGGACAACGTTGGCTGCTGTGGGAGCCATCAGCACCCTGCCCGTTCTCTGGGTCACCCTTACTTAGCCGTCCTTGGAAGCACCTCCGCCATGCAGAGCTGTGTCCATATACACAGGGTGCTTCCTGCCCTTTCTGCTCTGAAATGTTGCACACATGCGGCAGCATCTATCTTGCTCCTGCGGACTGGACTCCACAGCTGCCCCTGAGGTCCTGGTGGGCAGCTGCTACAGTGTCCTGCTGGAGTTTGGGTTTTCAGGGTCTCTAGGAGAAGAAAAAGGTGACTTGGAAGAGGGACAGGTTTATCCCCCTTTTCCTCTTGGACAGTTTTTATAAAGTAGCATAGTTTATTTCTTTTTGGAGACCCTGGAGCACCTCTATTCAACGTTCTGATGGCTCAAGGCTCAGTGCTTGGGCTGGTGATGAGCCCCCTGAGGATGTGAGTGTCACCAGAAGTAGCCGCACAGTTGGCCTGAAGACCCAAGGAGTTCGGGGTCCAGTGCGGAGAGGCCCTGGGGAGGTGTTGTCACCGTTTTGGTCTGACTGAGCCCTACTGCAGGGAGCTGGGGCAGAGGGGAGAGCCCTCAGCAGGGAGGGGTGTGTGTCTGGCAGGTGTCAGCACAGGTGGGGTACAGGACAGCAGCTCCTTGTTCTGTAGTCCTGAGAGAACAGCAGGGAGTGTTGGGAGGGGCTGAGCCCAGTAGGAAGGGGCTTGACATGGTCACAGGGCAATCCGCTGCAGGTCTGCACTGGGCTGGTGTAACCTTTCGTGCTGGAACTTTGACACTGGCTCCACTTTTCCAGTCAAAGCCCCGGCGTGGGACCTACAAGGGGCTTAGAATTCCTTAAAACAAAATATTCTTATTTCCTTAAAGTCAAAACCAGCTGTGTCTGTTCATTATGTGATATGTAGCATACACATACAAGCATTTCAGAAATTACATTATTACTCAAAGTAACAACCTGCTGAAGAGCACGTTGGTCAGGAGCAAGGAAGGATGTCCCTGTCCCCGCTGCTTTCCAGTGCTGTGCTGGGGTCTCAGCCAGCAAAACATGGCAAGGAAAGGAAACAAAAGGTGCACAGATGGGGAAAGAGACAAAACCATCTCTGCAGCTGTCATGCTCACTTATGTAGAAAATCTGAAAGAACCGACAAAACCCTCCTTGAACTAATAAGCATTGACAGCAAGGTTTCAGGGCACAAAGTGAATGCACAGAAGTTAATTTCTCTCCTATGTGCCAGCAGTAAATAAGTATAATTTGAAATTTAAAACATACTACCATTTACATTAGCACTCATAAAATAAAACAGGTATAAATCTGATAAAACATACGCAAGATATTTGAGGAGAACGACAGAACTCTGATGAAAGAAGCAGAGAAGTGCGAAATTAACTGAGGGATATTCCAAGGTGTGGGATAGGAAGACTCGATATTGTCAAGAAATCAGATCTTCCCAACTGCCCCCGTAGATTCAATGGGATCCCAAACAAAGTCCCAGCAAGTTACTTTGTACATATTGACAAACTGATTCTGAGATTTATGGAAAAAACTACATCGTCTCTAACACAGGATTGAGGAAGAACCCAGTGGAGGACTGGCACTGCCCAAGCCTTACCACGAAGCTGCGACAACCAAGCAGCTTTATGTTGAAATTTGGCTTGCTGGGAGGTGGGCCTGGAGGGTAGGTTTGGGCCACGAGGTGGACCCTTTAGGAATAGATGAAGCCCTCCGGGGGGGTGTTCTGCTCTTTGGGGAGGTGTTAGTTCCCATCAGGGAAGGCTGCTGGAAGGAGTGTCCCTGCTGTGTCCTCTCTCACTGTGTGACCTCTGCACACGCTTCCTTCCCTTCCAGTGTGAAGCCCTGGCCAGAAGCAGTTGTCCCACCTCGACCCATCCAGCACAAGAGCCATTAGCCAAATACCTTTTCTTTCTCTATAAATCACGGGCCTCAGGTTCTCTGTTGCAGCTGCACTGAAGGACCCAGAGGCCCAGCAATCACACCTCTTAGGGCTTGTCCAGGGGGCTCGAAAACTCACTTCTCCACAAACCCCCACACAGATGTTTACAGCAGCTTCATTCATCACCATCTGAACTTGGAAGTGACCAAGATGTCTGCCATCAGGTGAGTGGTGACACGTGGTGCCTGCAGATCGTCGAATGCTGAAAATAAATGACCTTTTAAGCCACAAGAAAGCGTGGACCTTACACGCGCATGTTACCAAATGAAAGAAGAGTGAATAGGCTGCCGACTGCACAGTCCCACCTGTGAGACAATCTGGAAAAGACAGAACTACAGAGACAGTAAGAGATCTGTGGTTGCCAGCGCTTGGGCGGTGGTGGGACTAACGGGTGAGACTGGGGTGTTGGAGCAGGGAGAGGACATGGAATGTTACAGTGACGACAGGGACATTCATTCAACATCTGCTAAAACCCACACAATGGACAACACCCAGAGGGGCCCCAAGGTAAACTACGGGCTGGGGTGATAACGTGTCATGCAGACTTATCAGCTGCAATAAATGAGCCACTCTGGGGGTTGCTGATCGGGAGAGGCTGTGAGTGTTAGGTGGTAGGGGACAGATGGGAAATCGCTTTCTCTCAATTTTGCTAAAACTTTAAAGCTGCTTGAAACATGAACATTTATTAAATAAAAAAAAAAAGCTCAGAGAAAAGGCATGCTGAATTTCCAGTTTGGATTATGTTGTAAAATTATTTTAAAAGTCACCCACTTTTAAGCAATTGTTCTCCAAAAGCTATTTTTGGGAGTTCTTTGTCTTGCCCACTTTTCTTCCTAGAGGAAGGTTTTCCTCCCATAAATCTGCTGAGATGAATAGTGAATTAATTGAATTGCTTTATTTATACCCCCATTTTTGCTTGATGACGGCCCTGTTTTTTTTAGAACTCCTGAAATAATACAGACAAATTAATTAAGATGACAAGTTGAGTATGAATATTACATTTCCTTTTTAGTATTGTGATTTGGAAAGACTGTAATTTGAATTTACTGCATTTTAATTCCTAAAATACATTTTCAGTCTGTGTGGGGAGGAAAGAGCATCTTTTTAGGACACACTTTTGCTTTAGGGAATTGGCCTTTCGGCCTGGAAGGAGGCTCCAGAGAAGCTTGGGGAAGACTTTCAGGAGCCCCCAGCTCCGGCTGGCCACCAAGCTTTCCCTTTGCTGGGCCTGGAGCTCCCTTCCCACTCCAAAAAAGGATGTGGCTCCTCTGGACACAGACCTGGCCTCCCACGCAGGGATCCCAGAGCCATCAGGCATCTGCAGATGCTTTCTGAGGTTTCCACAAGGGCCGTGCAAGTTGTCCCCTTCCTCCAGAGTCACAGTGCAGTTCAGGAGAAAAGGCAGGAGCAGGGACGATGGAAAGGGTCCTTGCCGGTGCAGTGTGGGGTCTCATGTGCCTCTGTCTCTGCCTCATTCACAGAAAGGTCATCCAAACAGTGTCTAAAGGCACCCATCGGATGAGGAGGGTAAGATAAAGATATGTCCTCACTGTGGTTCTGCCTGAGGGACAAGAAACGTCCTGGAGTTCCTGCCTCATTGGTCCAGAACATCCAACCGGGCTGAACTCCCAGCACCAAACTCAGTGTCTGGCCGGATCCACCTTGAGAGAATGATCGGTCTCGCTCAGGGAGGCAGCACTCCACCAGGACATGCGCCAACTGCTCCCTGTGGTCTCCTCCCCAGAAAAGCCTTCTGACCCAACAGGCCAGGCCGAGTCCCCTTCTGCTGCCCTGTGCACACCTCATCCTTGTGTGCGCTGCAGGTGACGTGGCCGCTGGTGACTTGGTCATCGGCTCTGGCCTTGGAGCTCCCAGGGCAGGGACAGAGTCCTGTGCACCAGCTCTGCTCACTCTGGGAGCCCTGGCTGCCACTGGCCAGAGTCTGCAGATCCTGGGTTCCTTTGGAAATTTCTATTCTGGTTCTCAAAGCATATTATGTTTTTGATGACAATTGGTTTTTAAAAATCACAGACACGCTGAGAGTAGGGTTCTCCAGGGTGTGTGTCCACATCCGTGTGGAGGTCTTTCAAAGTGTCATGTGGCCAGATGCAAGGACTTCTGAGTCATTCCATGTCTCTGTCATTGGTGCTCAGAAGCTCCTATTTGACCCCGAGGCCCTGGACACCAACCTGTGGATACATCACCAGTGGGCCCCTCACTCTCTGGGTTCTGCTGGCTTTAGCCACAGGGACCTGGGCAGCAAAGTGGAGGGAGAGAAGAGAGAAGTAGGGTCTTTACACTCAGCGTGCTCCCAACGGGGGCTGGCTGTGTCTCTTCCCAGGAGGCTCGAGGGTTCAGCTGCTGTCAGAGTGGGTGTCACTCGCTGGGGCTCTCCACAGGACCCCTACTCCCCCCTCCTGGTGGGATAACAGACCTTGCTGTGGCTTCCCTCACCCTCCCCACCCCTCTGTGCTGACCTCCTTAGGAAACCTGTACGCTGCCCTATTTGACAGAGTGTGCCAGTGGCTCTACACCCAGTACACACTGAACATGCAGGATGGATGTTAGAAACGTGTTTAGCTGTGATTCAAATCCTGCATGTTGACACTTCCCCCGCTCTCTGTCCTGAGGCAATGCAGGGCCCCTCACCCTTGCCCGCCCCTGAGCTTACTGCTGTACTGGGGTACTTTCTGGCATGGCCAGAGGGTCCTGCCAGCCCCACAGCAAGGGGGGGTTTCTTGCATCAGTCCGTGAGCATCTGTGGGTGCAGATTATTAAAACACATTCTACCAACAGATCTTGGCTATGAAGGATGCCATCTTCTATTTTATAAACGCAATTGAAAAATCTCATCATAGAGGTTGGGCATGGTGGCTCATATCTGTAATACCAGCACTCTGGGAGGCCGCTGAGGCAGGTGAATCCCTTGAGCTCAAGAGTTCCAGACTAGACTGAGCAAGAGCAAGACCCCGTGTCTACTAAAAATAGACAAACTAGCTGGGCTCAGTGGTTTATTCCTATAATCCTAGCACTCTGGGAGGCTGAGGCAGGTGGATTGCCTGAGCTCAGGAGCCTGAGCAAGAGCAAGAACCCATCTCTACTAAAAATCAAAAAACTACCTGGGTATTGGGGCAGGTGCACGTAGTCCCATATATTTGGGAGGCTGAGGCAAGAAGATATTCAAGCCCAAGAGTTTGAGGTTGCTGTGAGCTATGATGATGCTATGGCACTCTATCCAGGCTGACACAGTAAGACTATGTCTAAAAAAAAAAAAGAAAAAAGAAAAATCTTGTTATAGAAAACAAGAAGCATTTGTAGCTCCTAAATTACAGAATGTATGGTAATAAATCAAGACTGTCTAATAATCACAGTAAAATGATAATATGACTTAATCTTAAATATTTCTAACATATTAGAAAAATTATATTTCAGCTACTATGTGGTTAGCCTGTTGTGAATGTATGCAAATATCTCTGGAAATATTAATATATACTGCTAGTTTCAGCTAATTAAAGAAATGGTTTTAGGAGGAGCAGCTCCCTGATAATTTAATCACTGCTCGGTCTTTGCAGATAATTACAGTATTTGTTACTTGTTCTCTCTGATTTTCCAAGGAAGGAGAAATCTGATATAATCTTTTACTACGTGAGTCAAAAATTAAATTTATTTAATTGTGAAAATTATTCTGATCTGAACACTTTAGAGCCCAGCTCCAGAAAATTTCTCCCTTTTAGAATATTCCAGTGTTTCATTTTATAGAACTTTAACTCTGGGCTTGCCAGGAAAGTAAACAACTCTATGACCAATGAAATGCAATTATGCTTATATTGTTTAGGATAAACTATCTCTTGTGAAGGTTCCCTTATGCTTATACTTTATGAATACCCTTCTCACAAGAACTTTTAAAAGATAAAATTAAAAAATTGTTCTTGCATTTTTGAATTTACATTCGAACTTTCCTCTCTCCTTCCCTACCTTTCTTTTGCGATGTCTAGCTCTGTCTCCCACGTGAGGGTGGCCTTATCTCAGCTCACTGCAACCTTTGAACCCCTGGGCTCAAGACATCCTCCTGGAACTCCAGGCTTGTGTCATGATGCCTGGCTAATTTTTGTACAGACTGGTTTTACTATGTCGCTCAGGCTAGTCTCAACCTCCTGACCTCAACCAATCCTCCTGCCTCAGTCTCACAAATTGCTAAGATGACAGGCATAAGTCACTGTGCATAGCAGGAATAATTTAAGAAATGTTATTAATTATAGAATTTTTAAAAATAAAGTAGAATGATTGATCCTAAGTGTCTCATGATAATGGGATGGACAAATAAATGGGCGTGCACTCCACTGATATAATCCATATCAAAGGAAATCATATTCCGTCTTTACAGTAGGGATTTTCAGAGTTCTTAAAAATACTGTACAACTTTCACTACAAATTAAGTGAAAAAAGTCAAAATTATTTATATCAGCACGACCAAAACAATCTGTAGAAGAAAAAACAAAAGAAACTGTACTGGAAATGTTAGGTAGGTCCCCCAGAGTGGTGGGATTATAAAAGTGGAGAATCTGAATTTGAAAATCTGTGGTTCAAAATGTACCAAAACCTAAAACTTTTTGAGTATTGACGGGATGCTCAAAGGAAATGGTCATTGGAATATTATGGATTTCAGATTTTCAGATTAGGGATGCTCAAGTGGTAAGTGCAATGAAAATATTCTAAAAGGCAAAATTGAACACTTCTAGTCTTAAGCATTTAGGATAAGGGTCACTCAACCTGAGAGTTTGAATTTCTTCTTATTTCTATTGTTAATGGACAATTCCAAACCCCATATAAGAAAGAGATTTATTCTGCACTGCATAGGCATAATTGTGGCCCATGCAACATAGTATCAAAAGACCCTGAGAAAATGCACCCCAGAGGGTAGGTTATAGCCTAGTTTCATGTATCCCAAGGAGACAGGTGAAATCATGAATGAATATGTGGAAGGTGCTCATTGGTTTGGCCTCAGAATGCAGGACAATGCAAAGCAGGGTGTGGAGTTTTAGATGGATTTAGAGATTCTTTGATTTGTAATTAGTTAAGGAAGTAAAGCTTTGTCTAAAGGCTCAGAATCAGTAGGAGGGGTGTATTAAGACAAGGAAGTCTGCTAATCACAGAACAATCCACAGTACACAGTGACCTTTCTGCAGACCCAGCTGCCCACCGCCATGCCATGGAGCTGGTCCATTAGTCTCAGGAACTATTTTAACATTAAGGCTGGTGTGTCTCAGCCCGTGAGGGAGGGTGCGGGAGGTGCGTCCATCTCCCCAACTTGAAGTTTTTTCTGGGGATCCCCTGGCCAAGAGCGTGTCTGCTCAGTCAGCAGGAGGCCTCTGGATTTTGTTTTCAGTTTGTACCATAATCCCCAAATCATGTACCTGGTACATGGCGGGTGCTCAGGAATAAGTGCTAAGGACCCACCGGGTCACAGGCTACAAAGGCAATGGGACCAGCACGTGGGGGGCAGGGGCTGCTCATCTCAGTAGGAGAAAGGGCCCAGGCATCCTCCAGGGTGCCAATCCGGGGGATACAGGGATGAGTGGCCCGGGACCAGTGCAGAGCTGGGTCCTGGGTCAAAGGACAGATGCCCACCACAAGAGAAAGAAAGGAGCAAGGCAGTAATGAGGTTCTCAAGAAGGTCTAGTTATTGCAAACCCCATACCAGGGCTACAGGCATGGCCATGTGACTCACCTTGGCCGAAGAGATAAAAGCAGACCTTCCAAAGGACTTGCTTTGGCCAATGGAGTACAAGGAAGGTCCATGTGACTTGTTTTGGCCAATAAAATGAGAGCAGAGATCTCATGTGACTTGCCTTGACCAATGAAATATGAGCAAAGGGCCAATGTGACTGCCTTGGTCAATGAACTTGCTACAGCCAATGAAATACCAATAGGGGTCCCATGTGACATGGTTTGGCCAATGAAATACAAGCAGAGTTGTGGGGCTCTGTGCCTGCTTTGGTTCGTCAATGACCTTGTTTCTTGCCTTGGGGGGGGGGCTTCGCTCCAGTTCACAGCTGCCCATTGGCCAGGGAAGGGCAGAGCAGGCGAGTGAGGTGGAGCTGCTGAGTCTGGGGCAGCTGGCAGGTGACTGTCCTGTACTTGCTGCGGCGAACTCACCTGCGATTTGCTGGTGACCACGATGATGGGCCTGCCCACGTGTTCTGCCCTGTCCCTGAGGTCAGTGTGGGCAAGTCCAGCCTCCCTCCCGAGCAGCTTCCTTGGGGAGGGGCCGCGTCCAGGCCCAGGGGCAGGGCAGTCCCTGTGCCAGCGCTTTGGACAGGGCCCATCCTCCGCCCACCCGAGACCCCGGCCCGGCCGGCCCCTTCGGAGCCGGGTTCCCAGGCGGTGTGTGCTGACTCGCGGGCGGCCTTCCTCTTGTTTCTATATTTTGGGTCTTCCTGCAGCAGGTGGACACTGTAACTGGGTGTTCACTGCTGGTTAGAAAGTGCTGTGTTCAGATTGCACTTGTGACACGTGGGAATAGCAGTAAGTTTACACATGTTACTCGGTGGCCATGAATAAATGAGAAAAAACGCATTCGTCGCTATCTTCCACAAAATGTGGTTGGTGGTGTGAACTTTCCTCTCTGAAACAGACATGTGACACCGTCACCACCGCCTGGTGGCAGCGTATTTTAATCCTACAATTCATCTTTTGAGTGGTAAGTTTTTAGAAAACGGAACCAAGTATTCATGCTAATACATGCGACGCGGTGCACAGATGCCACATCAGTCAGCGACCAGCTTGACTGCTCCCCGCCCGAGTTGGCAGAGGCTGTGACTCCTGGCACCGGAAAGGCAGAGCCGTTTCCGACTGTACTGTGTTTGCTGCTGGCTCTGCTGGGGGCCGACGCTGCACATGCGCGTTTGTGCACAACAGAGGTTCCCTGCGAGTCTTAACTCAGAACTGCCAGTGTCCTCAGGACAGAACAAACCTCCGTGCTCCTTTTTTTTTTTTTGCAGCAAGTTAAAAACTCAACATGTAGTGAATTAGTTCCATTGTGATCCATGATCTAGGACATTCAGACTTGCAGCAATTTTGTGTATTTTCTGTTGAAAAAAATTTTTAAGAAGAAATTCAGTGTTATCCTTAAAATGTTGAAACCTAGGTCTTAAAAACATCACTTACAGTGATGTTTCTGTAGGCTTACTCTTGTCAAGCACACACACATTAATTTCTGCACAGGCCTATGCATGAGTAAGAGGGTGAAGATTTTATGAATGAATTTCCAATATTAGCACAGAACCTCTCCCTGGCTGAGTGGGTCTGATGCACAGCAAAGGACTGCACGTTTTAGTCAGTGCATCTGGGGAGCCACTTTGTGTAGGGTTCATGGGAGTCACAGATGCATGTGATTCCACCAGAATTCATCGTAAAATGTTAAGAACTTGGGGGAAGCGAAGGGAGCTAATACTTGCTGAGCTGTGGGGAGTGGAAGCAGCAATGCAAGGAGGGAAGGTCAGTAATGACCTGTGGGCCCGAGAAGCCCCTGTCCAGAACAACGTGGTGGCTGTGAATGTGGCAGATGACAAAGGGAGGCGCCTGTGTGACTGGTGTGGCCGGGTGCTCTGGAGCAGAAACATAGCAGCTCTCCTTCCCTAGGGCTGGGTCTGCAGGGCCTGAGGCTCATGTGCCTATCCTGTCCTCATCTTAGCCATCACTGCTTTTGTGCAGTATGGACCCAAGCAAGGAGCATGTAGGAGTTAGGGCGTTGGTCCAAGTCACAGCCAGCTGGGAGCTGGGCCTGCCATTTATTACCCGGGAGTGTCAGGTAAGTTGCTTTTCTGCACCTCATGTTTTCTGTCTGTGAAACGGAGATAATAACAGTGTCTGCCCCACAGATGCCTGTGAGAACTAAATGAGGTGATTGACACGAAAGGCACAGAGGAGTGGCCAGGGAATTGTAAGAGGTTTAGAAGTTGTTCCTTTCAATATTTGTTCTGGTAACCAGTGGGAGCCAGATGGCTCCTGAATTTTCTGTGCTCTGGGCATGAAGCTTCTACCTGTGCTGGAGACCAAGACACAGGCTGGTCCCCCAGCTCTCCTCCCGTCAGACTGCCCAGCTGCCTGAGCTGGAACTTCATTTCCTTTTCCTGCCTTTGGACTAGAATTGGGACATCGGCTCTTCTTCAGTCAAGCCTGTGGCTTCTGGACTGGAACCTACATTATAAGCTCTCCTGGTCCCTCAGTTGCCGACTGCCCTTCTTGGGACTCGTCATCCTCGCAATTGTGTGATTTTTTTTTTTTTTGAGAGTCTCACTGAGTCAACCTGGGTAGAGTGCTGTGGCGTCTCAGCTCACAGCAACCTCAAACTCTTGGGCTTAAGTTCTTTTGCCTCAGCCTCCTAGTAGTCCCAGTTATAGGAGGGGGCTACAGGGGCCTGCCACAATGCCCGGATATTTATATATATTTATTTATTATTGTGTTGTCATTGTCGTTTGGCAGGCCCGGGCTGGGTTCGAACTCACCAGCTCCTGTGTATGTGGTTGGCACCCTAACCACTGAGCTACAGGCGCTGAGCCAATAATTGTGTGATCTTATTCCTTATAAGGAATCTCTCCCTGCCCGTCTGCCTCCTCCTGGCTCTGCCTCTGGAAGATTCAAATGACACTGATGCCAGGAAGCAGAGCACATGGCTACGCACATTTCAGGGTCCTCAAAAAGTGGGCTGCCTGCCACACCCCTGCTTCCTGTCCAGCTGCTGGCCAGTCTTCATTGTCCGAGGGCCTTTTGCTTGACTCAGACTTCAGAGGGAGGACGTGGGAACAGGTGGAGAGCTGTTCTGCAGGAGGAGAAGGAAGGAAGGGGCGTGCCAGGGTTACCTTCCGCACAACAGGCCAGGCAAGAAAAGACCTGGTCTCCTATCTGATAAGAATGCTGAAAACATTTGATCAATATGTATTTCAGCTCAGGAGGGAAAGCTGAAGTGCTCAGTGGCCATTTTGGTTAGATCCAAATTCTTCTCAGGACAAAAGACAGCCCTGGTTTCCATTCCCAGAGACAGTGGCACCTCTGCCCAGCCATGACGGGTGCAAAGTGAGGCACAGGCACGAGAAAGGCGATAACTGACGCTGCCTCATCCCCAAGAGCAGATGCCTCAGTCTCCAGGAACAAGCAGCACAGGAAGCCCTGATCAAAGAACCGCAGGTGTGGGGCTGGGGCTGGGGATGCTCGTCCTCCACTGAGCATCACGGCCACACCCCGAAATCCATGGCTCATCCGGAGTCAGGCACTGTCCCCCGAGCAAGGGCCAGTGTGTCTCTCATTAACTAGCCCACCTCCCAAGGGCACCAAGTGCAGCGTCTTTAGCTGTCCACACAGAATGCGATGATCTATTCAGCCGCAGATTACCAAATCCAAGTCCTAAGCCACTAGATGTAAAAACATCATGGACAGATCTCACTCCTCTACCCATCCCCCATCCGATGTCCCCGCGGCCTCACACTGCCATCGAGCCCACTGCCTCTGCACCCTCAGATGTGGAGGGTGAGGACAGGCTAGCGCGTCCTGGCCCTGTCTGTCCAGAGCAGCCGTTCTCAACCTGTGGGTCACAACCCACAGAAACTGTCTTAAAGCGCCACAGCATTAGGAAGGTTGAGAACCACTGGTCCGGAGGAATGAGGAGAAAGGCCTCCTTGAAAAGTAATGACCAGGACTCACCTGGCCTTGTCTTTACAGAGAACTGTCTCTTGGCGGGGCGCCATGGCGCACACCTATGTTCCCAGAAGACACGGGAGTGGGTGGACCCCACCCTCGCACTGCTGAGGGGACCAAGGGATGACGGAAGGCAGCTGTGCCCTCTCCTTCAGCCCCTCTGGGACGTCCTCCAGCCTCATTTTCCCTCCTGTTGACCCCACTCCCATTTCATGGGCCCCTCTGGGAGGCTGAGGCAGATGGATCACCTGAGCTCAGAAGTTCAAGACTGGTCTGAGCAAGAGCAAGAGCCCATCTCTACTAAAAATAAAAAAACTAGGCACTGTGGTGGCCACCTGTAGTCCCAGCTACTCGGGAGGTTGAGGCAGGGGGATCACTTGAGCCCAGGAGTTTAAGGTTGCTGTCAGCTAGGATGCCATAGCACTCTACCCACAGCAACAGAGTGAGAGTCGGTCTCAAAACAAACAAACAAACAAGAACCATCTCCAAACCCAAATTCCTTGTGTGACGTGGTCCAGCCCGAGGGCAGCCACTCTCCCTGGAACACACAGTAAGTGTGTCCTCTTAGCCTGTTAGATAGAGGCGCTGCCTTGATTTCCCCTCCTGCCCCCAGACCCTGCCCCGCAGCCCACTTCCAGCTCCACCTGTGACCTCCTGTTTCTCACTGTGAAGCTTCCTGCTTCTCTGCCTGCCCGGCTCTGCCAAACCTGTCCTTCACTACCAGGCTCTGAGTAAATAGCTTTTGCCTGTTTTCATTTGGGGGGTGTCTTTGTTCATTTCCTCATCCTATCTCAGTCTGCTTCTGGAAGAGTCTTGCTCTCTTGAAGAACCAGAGGTTGTTGGGCTCAGGGTGCTGGTGGCCACGTTTCCCCTTGCCCCCCTCACAGAGGCAAAGCTGTGGCTGTGCGACTCTGGAGCAGGCTGAACTGGGGACGCCTGAGCGCCTGCAGCTCCTGCCTGCAGGCATGAGATCGGGAGCTGCAGGTGCTCAGCTCTCTGAGGGTGTAGTGTCTAATGTCCGTTATTTGCGGTGTTTATGACTTTGTTTTTGAGATAAATCAATCAATAAAAGGTAGAGGAAATATTATCAGCAGAGCTCTTATCATTCACCTTCAGATAAAGCCGGTATGTGTGCCGGTTATTTTTAGTCTCCTGCAAATCCTGCTATGATTTTTTTTTTATTTTGCATCATAGCTGTGGAACTATCCAAATGACTGAATGACGGCACGAAAATGATAATTCTATAATACTGAATTTGACTGTCCTGAAGAAAATTGGAGAACGGTAATCTCAAATCATTTCTGCAGAAAACGCCCTCTTCCCACTTCATTTTCCTTAAGGAAGCAGCCCCTGGCGATGCTCACTCTAAATTGCCACCAACTCTGGTTGGAGGGAGCTGAGCAGGGGCCACGTGTCCCAGGCCAGACCATGTGGGACACAGGAGGCGACACGGGGTCCTGGAGTGTCCCCTCCTTCTCTGGCACGGTGAGGGGTGTCCTCAGTCTTCACTGTGCTGGAGCCAGAAGACACGGGAGTGGGTGGATCCCGGCCTCGCACTGCTGAGGGGACCAAGGTGACTGAAGGCAGCTCCTCCTGCCCCTCAGGGATGTCCTCCAGCCTCATTTTCCCTCCTGCTGCCCCCACCCCGTTTCCTGGGCCCCTGTTCTGAGGCTGGCACACCCTCCCCTCTGTCCTCTCAGGGGAGATGTGGACACAGTCCCCCAATCCCATCTGCATCCCCGGGGCTGCCCGTGTCTGGGCTTTCACAGGCTGTGTCCTCATCCTCAGGCTCATGTGCCTTTCCTTCCTCTGGACCTGTTTTTAGGTAGGAACAGTCTCCACGCTGGCCCAGCTCTAGAAGGACATTAAGTCTCCTCTTGGCTGACCCAGCATGGGGGATTTTATTTTTCAGTTTTGGAATCGAAGTTGAAGGGCCGGATTCTGTGGTTTATATTCCCTTTTATCCGTCAGTTGCTTATATGGGAGGGTTTGTGGACTGTAAGCATCGCTGTCCTTAAGCTACTGAGCTTGTGGCTGCTACCTGTAATATCTGGGACTTGCTTCCCCACAAGCAGAACCCAGACGAGGATATGTGTATAGGGGTGGCCCCAAGTGCACCTGCCTTGTGGGTGAGCGGAAAGGCAGAAGCGGGGGCGGGGGGCAGGGGTGTGGGCCACTGAGCTCACCCTAGGAGGAACCTTGGGGTGTCTGAAGCATCTTCCGAGATCCCATGGAAGGAAGGGCTTTGGACTTGTCCCCCAGCGTCCACCCTTGGATGGCTTCAGGCTGCTGGGAGCACTCACCTCTGCTGATCTATCCTGCCCTGGGGAGGGGGTCTCAGGCACTGCCACCTCCTGGACAGGCTAAAGGGCTTGGGAGGGGCCTGGGGCTGCTGCTCTGCTGTCCCAGATATCTGGAGACAAGAGCTAGGGCCATGCCGGGATGGTCCTGGGGTGATAGCCCCACTGTGGCCTCTAGGCTGGTGGTCACCAGACTTCTGTGTGGAAGCTTCAGGGGGCAAGGGTGGATCCAGGGAGGGTTTCCATCCAGGGTGTCTTAGGTCCTCCCCCCTCTGCACCCTGTGTGTTCACTGTCGCATCCTGGGTGGGTGGGGATGCAACCTGCTTCTCTGCCGAAGTTAGTTTTAAAGCAAACTGAGCTGGCAAAGTGTTGTTATTTCCTTGTCACTGAGCTAAAAGTATAAAACTAGAGCTCTGAGTGATGTTTGCATGAGTGACCCTGGTTTAACGTCACTTCTCAGCCAAACCTGAGGTGGGGGAGGGGCGCTGGGGGGAGGGAAGGAAGGGGAATCTATGGCTGGAGCTGAAACTCCTCCGGCCTCACCTTCTAGGGCAGGGGCAGGATGGAAGCTGGAAGTGAATAGGGAGAGAATTATATGGCAATATTTTTCAAGGAAAGTTATTAAAATATTGGCATTTCATCTGCACAGCCTTCCCCCTCAGACGGGGCTAATTCAATCACGCCCAGCCCGTGTGCTCTGTGCTCTGTATCAATCAGGTTCTCCTGGAAGCAGCAGAAGACATACATACTTTCAGTTTGGGAGGCTTGCCTAGAATTTATTTCAATCTTCCAATAGCTTTTTAAAAAAATTCTCATTCCTAAAAATATAAAGTTGAGCATCCTGCATGCTTAGAACGCAGTTTTTGCTGTGATGAAAGTCATGTGTTCCAGCACCTCCTTCAGCAGAGAATCCCCCAGAAACAGAGGCTGTGGGCTCGTGTGTCCGTGCACAGCACAGCAGTGCCTACGTGGATAAAATGAATCGGTGCCAGCATCGGCCGGCCTGCTGGGCTCAGCGGCCAGAATATGGAGAGCTCAGGTGCGGGTGTGAGAGTGAGCACCGAGGTGGGAATCCGTGTGCACACGTGTTTGAATGAGAGCAGACATTCTTCATGTTTAAACACAAAGCATGCATTCAAAAGTGACAGGAATGAGCTGCGTTTCTGAGAGAAACTTTCTGAGAGGTTTCCACTTAGAGGGACATCCCCACTGTTGCTGTTTCAGGGTGTGCTATGTGCTGCAGAGTGCTGAGCAGAGCCCTGGCCTCTACCCAGGAGATGCCAGGAGCAAACCTCTTCCGCAGGACCAATAAAAAATTTCCTAGAGACGTTGCCAAATGTCCCCTGGGGTTGGCATCTTCCCAGCTGAGAACATGTATCGGAGCTGTGAAGATGTTTACAATGGACCACAGAGTGTGCCGTGTGGCCTGTCCCCTTCCTCCCTGACCTCCTAGGCTGTGGGAGCCAGCAGAGGTGTGACCACAGAGATGTCTCACTTCACTTTTCTTTGTGGTTACTATTATTATGTGGAACAACTTAGGGGCCTGTGTTAATATTATAAATCTTCTATAGAAGATTTTGATGGGTGAAAAAAATCAAAATAGCCTATGGGATGAACAGGACACATTCAGAAGGGGAAGCCGGCCAGGGAGAAGCTGTGTCTGGAGTGCTGTTCACCTTCCTTTCCTTCAGTTTCCACGTGGTGGTACTCCTGGGAGGCAGAGCTGGGGAGTGAGTTCCTGCTCACAGGAGGGGAGGCTGGGGTCCCCCTGGGTGCCAGCCATACATTGCTGGGGTAATAGTACTCATTGCCTCTAGACGACACCAAGAAGGGAACAAATATCCTTTTAAAATTTTTCTTGGGGAGACTTAAGGCAGGTTGGAAAATCCCTTCCATTCAGATGGAGATGGAGTCCTTTACAATTGGCATGAGCAAAAATGCAAAGATAATTTTTTTTTTTAAAAATGAGCACATTGTATCCCATAAATGCGTTAACATATACAGTTATGATTTGATAAAAAAATTGTTAAGAGAAAAAAAATGAAAGGATAGAGGTGGTAAATTTTTATGTGTATCTTCCCATATTTGATTACATTAAATTTCAATTGAAAAAAAAAATAGTTTGATCTTGAAAGTAACCAGACTAATTTTGTTTCAACTTGCTGGAGTTTCGCATCCTGGTGCTGTTGCATGTTGGAGCGGTGTGTTCAGAGGCTCTGCCGGGGTCAGTTTTGCTGCCCAGCGTGGAGCTTCAGCTTTAGATATGTGATTTTCGTGTCAGGCTACTTGGGGAGCAGCTGTGACTCTTGGTGCTCGGCCATCTGTAGGCTGACATCCTCTCTCCTGCCAGGCTGAGGCTGGACCCACGGCTCTTTCTTTTACCTTTAAATGAATGGCCTCTCTCTCCTCTAATTACAGAGCGATCACTTTACTAGAAAAGTGTATAAAATAATTGCTCTGAAAGAACAAAATAAAACAACTGAGCCAGGGTCTTTCCTCATATTTTGCAAGTCTGGGATTTGTGGGTGAGTGTTCTATCCAGGGTTGGGACCCTGGAGGTTCCACACACCTTTGGCTCTGGGGAACACATGGTCTGTAGTGTCTGAAGATAAGCGGTCACCTCTGGTGAGTACCTGCACAGCCGGGTCCCCATGCACCTCCTCGGCCAGAGCCCTTCCTGCCCCCAGATGCTGCCTTGATAGTGCAGGGACAGAAATTGCACCCAGAGTGGCATCCAGGGCACCTGCTGCAAGACTCTGGACAGACACGGGGGCAGCTGGACCCACATGGCAGTTCACCTGTCATGTCATCCAGAGCATAGGACTCTGCTGCCCAGCTGTTCACATCCCCAGGACACTTCACTGTCCTGCTCTCTGGTCCCTCTGGACTTGTGGGCACTGTTGTCAACCTGTGAGGTGACACTGTGGAGGCAGCAGGACCTGCTTGGGTTGAGGTGGCACCAGCAACCTGGAGAAGTCCCTACTCAGGCCTTGTCAGGTGGCTCTCCCAAAACTTCAGCAACATACCTGTCACAGCAGCTGTCCCAGGATCTGTCCTGCATCCCTGGGCCCCACAGAGTGCAGGATGGTGATCGGCTAGTCGGTGACTGCCCAGTTAGGATGAAAGCCTGGAATAGCCTTTCTGAGACAGCTGGGCCTATGCAGGTATCCCCGGGATGCTGCTCATTTCAAGAGGCCCTTCGCCAGGCCACTGTCCCCTGGGGCTCCGGGCTTCTCTGTCCTGCAGTTTCACTCTCCAGGGACTCTGGTGCTGGCCTTGCCATTGGGTCACACCTGCTACACCAAAGATGGTTCTTGGAGGGAGTGTGGGGCAAGGATGCAGACCCCTTCCAGCCCAGGGTCAGAGCTCCTGGTCCCATTCTCCCTTTACACTGTGTAAAGTGGAATTTCCAAACACCGACAACACTTACGACTTGAGGATACGGCCTAGTGAGGTCTGCCCAGGTTCAGGGGCAGAGGAGGTGCTGACCTCTGTCTGCATGGACCTCCAGGCAGCGGGAGGGAGCAAGGGAACATGAGGGCTGTGGGTCAGAGACTGGCTCACCAGTCAATGGGGCTGAGAACTTTTGGAAGCCCCTCATTCAAACTCCAGGGAGAAACCAGATGGTCCTGAGTCTCCTGTGCTGGGCATGGCCGTCCCCTGCAGCTTTGTGGCCTGAAAACCTCAGTCCTCCCCAGACTGTGCCCCAGCTCCGTGTGGCTGCTGTGGGCGCTGCTGATGTGCAACTCTGGATGGGTGCCCAGTGTTCAGCTTGCCCCTCCCAGTCTCTCCCCTCCCCTCCTCTCCCTGCCTGTCTCTGCCCACCCCTCCCTGCCTGCTCCTCCCCGCCTCTCCCCACCTCTCCCCTCCCCTCCCTGCCTGTCTCTGCCCACCCCTCCCTGCCTGCTCCTCCCCACCTCTCCCCTCCCCTCCCTGCCTGCCTCTGCCCACCCCTCCCTGCCTCCTCCTCCCCGCCTCTCCCCTCCCCTCCCCTCGCCTCCCTGCCTGCCTCTGCCCGCCCCTCCCTGCCTGCTCCTCCCCACCTCTCCC
>CAUYON010120716.1:0-19824 GCA_963573935.1 Arctocebus calabarensis
CAGCGGGCTAGATGACAGGCAAGGAGGGGGACCTCCAACCCCCACCGGAGGCTCCAATAGTCAAAAAGACTGGACAACTGCTGAGGAGACACCTGTGCCTTGGTGTCTCCTTCACTTTACACTTAGGACTAAATGTGGAACCCCCATCTCCTATGCCTAGGTCAATTTCATGTGAATTTCCTAGGCCTCAATTCCATGAATGGACTGTGTCCACTCCTTGATACATTTATTCACTTTGCCCCGGCAGAAGGGACTGTGCTCATTCTTTGATACACTCATTCATCTTGCCCCCGGCAGAAGGGACTGTGTTCATTCATTTCCTGGCCAAGGAACCTATACACCTACATATACCCCGAGACTAAAAGCTTAAAGGGGGAGATGGGGAAAGACCAAAAGAGAAACTGAGAGAGCTTTTCTCTCCCCACTTGAGTTCTATCTCTTTACTAGGAACTTTAGTGTTTTCTGTATTCTTTTCTGTAAATAAATTCTGTCTTACCACTGGGAAAAAAAAAGAAAATGCCATGAAGGCTATTTAAACAATTTGATGAAAACATTTCAAATTGTATATGAAACCAGCACATTGTACCCCTTGATTGCACTAATGTATGCAGCTGTAATTTAATAAAAAAAAACATATTAAGCTCATTTGATGTGTTAAAACTGTCAAATACGAAATGGTGGTTAATTTTCTGTGGAGTATGTTTGTATACATACATATATTATAAAATAAAATATTGATATGTGAAAAAAAAGAAAATTGGTATAGAAAGAACATTTCTTAAACTGATAGAGGCCATCTACACCAAACTCACAGCAAATATCATATTGAATGGAGTTTAATTGAAATCCTTTCCACTCAGATCAGGAACCAGACAAGGTTGCCCATTGTCTCCACTGCTCTTTAACATTGTAATGGAAGTTTTAGCCATTGCAATAAGGGAAGAAAAGGTGATTAAGGGTATCCCTATAGGGTCAGAAGAAATCAAACTTTCACTCTTCGCAGATAAGATTGTATACCTGGAAAACACCATGGATTCTACTACAAACTCTCAGAAGTGATCAAGGAATACAGCAGTGTCTCAGGTTACAAAATCAACACTCCTGAATCTGTAGCCTTTATATATAACAAAAATAGCCAAGCTGAAAAAACAGTTAAGAACTCTATTCCATTCACAGTAGTGCCAAAGAAGATGAAATATTTGGGAGTTTACCTAACAAAGGACGTAAAAGATCTTTATAAAGAAAACTACAAAACTCTAAGAAGAGAAACAGCTGAAAATGTTAACAAGTGGAAAAACATACCATGTTCATGGCTGGGAAGAATCAACATTGTTAAAATGTTCATACTACCCAAAGCAATATACAATTTTAATGCAATCCCTCTTAAAGTGCCATTATCATACTTTAAAAATCTTGAAAAAATAATACATCACTTTATATGGAATCAGAAAAAAACTCAAATAGCCAAGACATTACTCAGAAATAAAATCAAATCAGGAGGAATTACACTACCAGACCTCTGACTATACTACAAATTGATAGTGATAAAAACATCATGGTACTGGCACAAAAACAGAGAGGTAGATGTATAGAACAGAATAGAGAACCAAGAGATAAACACAGCTACCTACCATCATTTGATTTTTGACAAGCCAATTAAAAACATTCGGTGGGGAAAAGATTCCCTATTTAACAAATGGTGCTGGGTGAACTGGCTGGCAACCTACAGAATACTGAAACTAGACCCACGCCTTTCACCATTAACTCAGATAGCCTCCCACTAGATTAAAGATTTTAAATTTAAGACATGAAAGTATAAAAATACTAGAAGTAAGTGCAGGGAAAACTCTTGAAGGAATCAGCCTGGGTGAATATTTTATGAGGAGGACTCCCCAGGCAATTGAAACAGCATCTAAAATACACTACTGGGACATGATCAGACTAAAAAGCTTCTGCACAGTCAAGAATACAGTAATTAACATAAGCAGACAGCCCTCAGAATGGGAAAAGATATTTGCAGGTTATGCCTCAGACAAAGGTTTAATAACCAGAATCCACAGAGAACTCAAACATATGAGCAAGAAAAGAACAAGTGACCCCATCTCAGGGTGGGCAAGGGACTTGAAGAGAAACTTTTCTGAAGAAGATAGGCGCACAGTCTACAGATACATGAAAAATGCTCATCATCCTTAATCATCAGAGAAATGCAAATCAAAACCAATTTGAGATATCATCTAACCCCAGTAAGATTAGCCCAGATCACAAAATCCCAAAACCAGAGATGTTGGCGTGGATGTGGAGAAAAGGGAACACTTCTACATTGCTGGTGGGAATCCAAACTAATATGTTCCTTTTGGAAAGATGTTTGGAGAATACTTAGAGATCTAAAAATAGACCTGCCATTAGATCCTATAATTCCCCTACTAGGTATATATCCAGAAGACCAAAAATCACATTATAACAAAGATATTTGTACCAGAATGTTTATTGCAGCCCAATTCATAATTGCTAAGTCATGGAAGAAGCCCAAGTGCCATCAACCCACAAATGGATTAATAAATTGTGGTATATGTATACCACGGAATATTATGCAGCCTTAAAGGAAGATGGAGACTTTACCTATTTCATGTATACATGGATGGAGCTGGAACATATTCTTCTTAGCAAAGTATCTTAAGAATGGAAGAAAAAGTATCCAATGTACTCAGCCGTAGTATGAAACTAATATATAGCTTTCATATGAAAGCTATAACCCAATTATAAAATAAGAATATGGGGAAAGGGGCAGGGGAGGCAAGGAGGGAGGATAATTGGTGGGATCACACCTACAGTGCATCTTAGAAGGGTACAAGTGAAAATTACTAAATGCAGAATATAAATGTCTTAACACAATAACTAAGAAAATGCCATGAAGGCTATTTTAACCAGTTTGATGAAAATATTTCAGATTGTATATGAAACCAGCACATTGTACCCCATGATTGCATTAATGTACACAGATATAATTTGATTTAAAAAAAAAAAAAAGGAAGAAGGAAAGAACAGGGAGAAGGGGTTGGGGGTCATGGTGTATGGCACACCTCTTGGGGGTGGGACACAATTATAAAAGGGATTTTATCTAACAAATGCAATCAGTGTAACCTAATTCTTTGTACCCTCAATGAATCCCAAACAATAAAAAAAAATTAAAACTTAAAAAAAAAATTCAATATACTCAAAAAGGAGTTTCTGGTATGTTTCAGGATCAACAGGGAAGCCCCTGTAGCTTTCATAGAGTGAGACAATAGCTGCTGAAAATAGGAACAGAAGGGAGTGGGACTGGAGAGTTACACACTCTCCAGAAGTAGGAACTGGCAGGACATTTTTCCAGCCTTTGGCATTCACTCTGTGGAAAAGGATCTATTTGGGAGAAAGAAGTAATATGACTTGACTTATGTCTTAGGTGCAGCATTAAGAACAGTCTGTTGGTGTGCACTTGTACAATGGTCCAGATGCAAGCTGATGATGGCTTGACGGGGGTAAAGGTAGCAAGGTGGTCGTTGTGTGATTATATTTTGAAGGCAGAGTATTTACTGGAATTTATGCAATATAAGAATACAGGATTTGGAGCAAGTCCCCTAGGTGATTCTAGCAGAGGACATTTTGTAAAACGATGTAATTACATTGAAAGTGAGATCAGTTTTGTCATTATCGGTCTTCTTTAGAACATACAAACTAATTGGCAGGCTGATGATTTTAATAATTTTTTTTATTAAATAATAAATATTTTTTAATGAACATATAGAAAATGAGGACATTTGCAGAAAAACTTTCCATAAGTAAAATCAAAACAGGGCTAAATAGTAGTTCACATTTCAATTCTTTTTGCTAGCAAGTTGTGTATTTTTTAACATTTATTAAATAAGCAAATGCTTGTATTCTATTTTCACAAACTCTCTAACATAGTCAAATCCACAGCCACAAAGCAGAGAATATTTTTGGAAAGCCCCTAATGTCCTTCTCTGGGTTGGCAGTCTCTACACTCTCGGAATGAGACTTAGGAAATATTTATTTATTTATTTATTTATTTATTTATTTATTTATTAGAGACAGAGTCTCACTTTGTCGCCATCGGTAGAGGGCCATGGCTCACAGCAACCTCAGCTCTTGGACTTAGGTGATTCTCTTGCCTCAGCCTTCCGAGTAGCTGGGAGCACCCGCCACAACGCCTGGCTATTTTTTTATTGTTATTGCAGTTTGGCTGGGGCCAGGTTTGAACCCAGAACCCTCTGTATATGGGGCCAGTGCCCTACCCACTAGGCCACAGGCGTCGCCCGAGACAGGAAATCTTAAAGCTTCATTTCTATTAGCTTCAACTACCCATTCATAAAAAGGTTCACAGAACATTGAAGACAAATGTGGCTATTCTTCACTAGGAATTATCAAAACCTAAACTAATCATCTCTCCACTATTTTGTTTCTCTTTTACCTATGCCCATAGTATCTATAATGTGAACAGCTACAAGCTATTCTGCATGATAGGAACTGGTTTTAAGTAACTTACAATGCGATTGTTTTTATATCTTTTCCTTTGGCAATCTAGAAATATTAAAAATTTTTTTAAATGGAACAGACAGCACTGTGACACTGACTTAGTTTATTAAAAATAATTGTGTCAAAAAAGTAATTATTTCAAAATTTAGTTTCAATTTATAACAAGTTAAGGCAAAGAGAAAAAAAGATAACATCTCCAATATTCTATAATGAATATTTATTTCCTAACGGTTCCTTAACCCATCTTACCTTTACCAGCACCTGTTGGCAATACCTGGAAGTCAGACTGCATTTGGGTCTCTCACTTGGCAAACTAAATCCTGACCAAAGTCCTATTTTTAGAGAAGTAAGAAAAAATAGGGGCCAGGCACGGTGGCTCACACCTGTAATCCTAGGACTCTGGGAGGCAAAGGCAGGTGGATTGCTCGAGCTCATGAGTTCAAGACCAGCCTGAGCAAAAGCAAGACCCCCATCTCTACTAAAAATAGAGAAAACAAAAACACTAGATGGGCATCATGGTAGGCACCTGTAGCTATTCAGGACGCTGAAGGAAAAGGATCTCTTGAATCCAAGAGACTGAGGTTGCTGTGAGCTATGATGACACCACAGCACTCTATCCAGGGCAACAGAGTGAGACTCTGTCTCAAAAAAAGAGGAAGGAAGGAAGGGACGGAGTGAGACTCTGTCTCAAAAAAAGAGGAAGGAAGGAAGGGACGGAGGAAGGGAAGGAGGAATGCAGGGAATGAGCACTCAGATCCAAATCAGTCCTCTTTTGAATCCAGAAAATCCCATTGGTCAGAGTAACTTCCATTCTCTCTTAAACAGACTGGTCTCAGTGAGAGAGAAATTGAGAGCTATTTGCTGAATTTGCTCATTTATTAAAAAAACAAAATATATATATATATATTTAGCACAGCATCAGTTTTGTGTCAACACTGTTCATTATATAGCTGCAGGGAGAGATGGGGGCAGCAGGGGATGAGGGGTGGAGGAGTAGGAGAATGCAATCTCTGCCTTCACAAAGTTGACATTCTGATTGATGCTGGGTTTTTGTTTTTGTTTTTGTTTTTGTTTTTGTTTTTGGTTTGGGGGGGTTTTGGTGTTTTTGTTTTTGAGACAGAGTCTCAATCACCCTCTGGTTGAGTGCTGTGTGGTCACACCTCACCGCAACCTCAAACTCTTGGGCTCAAGTGATTCTCTTGTCTCAGCCTTCCTAGTAGCTGGGACTATAGGCACCTGCCACAAGGCCAGGATATTTTTTTAGAAACGAGGTCTCGCTTTGGCTCAGGCTAATCTCAAACTCAGACTATCCACCCACCTTGGTCTCCCAGAGTGCTAGCATTACAGGCATGAGCCACCTTTCCTGACCTTTGAAGTAACTGCTGGTATTGAAGTAACTTCAGCCAAATAGTATGAAGACTCAGTGCCAAATTTTTCAGGAATTTCCGTTTAGATTTTTGTAGTCTCTTCAATTAACTATGAATATCTAGTCTCTGAAAAAAAGCTATGCTTTCCATTACTTGGTGAGCACAGAAAATTCAAGTTTATAGAAAGAGACATAATGCTTATAGGTAGCTATGAATACAAACACGTAAATGTAGATAAGAACATAAATATAGATGCTGAAAGAAACATAAATACACATACACACATGTGGCAGGAGTTAACAGAGCAATTAAAGGGATCTGAAGTTCAAAAACTCATGTTCTAGGCTTGGCCCTATCCCTTAACCAGTCCTGTTGCCTTGGGTAAGTTTTATGATCTCTTTAAATATCAGTATCCTCACCTATAAAGACGGAATTATAATAATACATACTTAATAGGATAACTGCAATGAGTACATGTGTAAATGTACACTAAGCACTTATTCCAGGGGCTCAAACTAAGTTCATATCTATTTTTTTTTTTAAGACAAGAGTCTCACTTTGTTGCCCTCGGGAGAATGCCATGGTGTCACAGCTCATAGCAACCTCCAGCTCGTGGTTTAGGTGATTCTCTTACCTCAGCCTCCCAAGTAGCTGAGACTATAGGCATCTGCCACAACGCCTGGCTATTATTTTTGTTGTAGTTTGGCCAGGGCCAGTTTTAAACCTGCCACCCTCGGTATACGGGCCGGCGCCCTACTCACTGAGCCACAGGCACCGCCCGAAATTCATATCTAATAGTCATTATCATTATGATATTTGCATTAATTCTGTGTATTATAGATGGAAAATAAGAATCCCATCAGCAAAATCTCAATCATCTGTTTTAATTGCCCAAAGTATCATTCTAAGTCACTGGGACATTTCTTTCTTAGGTTGCATCAAAAATTGTGTATCTAAAATTTGATGTCAAATACTGGCAGAAATTCAACTGAATATCCCCACACACATACAAGGCCCCAAAACACATCTGCACCTGAATCTGCTCCCCTTAATTTCGCAAAGTAGATCACTGGCATATGACACCTTTTACTTTCCCATAAAGAAAAATCAGCAAAACTCCCCTAGTTTTTGCATTAATGCAGAGGGTTTTTTTGTCCCCTTCTATTTAGCTTTTTTTTTTTTTTTTCTTTCTTTAGATCTAGGCTTTACTGAAAGCTATTTAGGACATTTTTTTTTCCAAATTTAATAAAGCAAGTGAAAACATCTTAACTAGCTGTCCCTGAACATAATTTCAACTTTTGAAATGATTCTGGACCATCCAGAACACATTTTTGCTTTGATATTGTGGAGTTATTTTCTTAGTAACTTGATATTATTTTCCCTAAACAATATAGCTCTAAATGTCTTGAATACAGTGTTTCTATTATTTATGATGTTCTAAAATGTGTCACTTCTCAGTTCTCTGGTTGCTAGAGAGTTTCCCTCTATCCCTTGTCTTTCACCAGTACACACAGTTCTTTCTTACATTCCATTTTCTGCTGTAAAAAATTTCTAAGAGAAAATGGATAAATACTTCTGCTAAGTATGAAAGTTTGAGAAAAAAATGCAAATAGCTGCATTTTTCTCCCAGTCAAATGGACTTCATGACAGATATTTCATCTGATGGAAAGGAGTTCTCTTTTATTCTTCCTAATTCTTGGAATTGTTTAGTAAGTTTGCTTACTGGGAAAATACATTGTTGTTTTATTACATATTAAAATGGTAGAGTTTCAATATTGTTGACTGGATCAAGTATAAAAATACAATACTCCTTTCTCCCTCTAACAGATGCCTTAATGTTTTCTTTATTCTTTTCTTTCTTTTCTGTGAATAAATTCTGTCTTACAAAAAAAAAAAAAATACAATACTCCATTTGTATTTTGCATATGTTAAAATTCATTCAAATTGACTTTTTAAAATATGGGGTAAAGTACAAATTGTGGACTAGACACATGTGCATCAGAAACTCATGGGCTGAATTGTTCATTAACAATTCAGATTCCCAATTCCCACCGACAGACCTTCTAATCTTTTAGATCTGTTGAACGTGCTATCTTAAAATTTGAGAACATGTCATTTGGGGTTAAAAGATTTGGTAAAAATCTCATTTTTAATAAGCAATATACCATATGTTCAAACTCAACTTACCTAATCTTTCTAAATTTTACCTGTAAATACATTTTCTAAATATAGTTCACTTTTATCTAAAATAAGTTGGGAAGAACTGGGTTAGATTTTTGAAAGAAAACTGATTATTGCTTTGCAAAGTAAAGGTACTATCAATTTCACTGTAGCAGTGTTTTATAAGCTGATAAAATCTAAGAAAATATGCATGTACTCAGTCCTTTGAAGGTGGTTTCATGAGAAATAGGGCTTTACAAGATCCTTGATTTTTCACTTTCAAGAAAGAATATAGACGAAATCCCCTAGGACACTATCCTATTAATGTAATTACACAGATACAGGCATGAAAGGAAGTGCCAGGTTGATTAGAAATGACAGTGAGAGAGTTGGCAAGCACTAGTAGAGATTTCCTAACTGACAAAATCAGAACTGAATAGCATACATTTAGGTTAGAATAAATCTTGCTGAAGAATGTAAACCTCTTTACAGAAAAATCCTACAAAGTAAGGAAGTAGATTTGTCAGTGTAGAATAGCATCTAGCTAGCAGTCCACATAACAACATCTCCAAACACACCATTGCAATACCTACAAAAATTCAGAAAGACATGACAACTGGAAAAAAACTTGGAAATTGAGACAGCCACACCATTGCCGAAATCCCAACAATTGGAAACCAAAGGTGCTAAACTGAGGCAACCCACAAATGATCGCACAACACGTATACTACCCAGAAAATAATTGGTAAGAGGTTTAAATCTCCATTTATTATTTATCTCTGTCAGTGACTCAGGAGTCATACTCAGTTATAAAATGAGGCAGGTGCCTCAGTCCTACAAGACTCACTTCCTCTGTATCCACCTTAGTTCCTTCCAAATTTCTCCCATTCAAAATAAATGGAGATTTTAAAGCTAAGAACAATAACAGATCTAAAAAAGAGATACATTTATGTTAACATGGAAGACACTAATAGAAATGTTAGTGTAAGGGCTAAATCACAAAGAACATTAGCAATACTGTGGATAGGAGACTACAGTCTTTTGGTACTTTTCGTGTTTCCAAGCATTTAGGTATGGGCAATATGAGTTGAAGTTTGTCTGATTTCAACAAAGCTATGGTAAATGAATGGCTATGGGGCAATGGAAATCAGCCAAGAACCTCACATATTTGCCTCCCGTCTGCCCTCAATCTGTGATGAAGACAAATGGAAAAACCAAGCAGACAGACTTTTTCAGTTAGTGTTAGTGATCCACACACTGAGTACACTATCCCTCAATGTAGAGTCTCCTGACTCATGTTTAAGAGCAGTATTTTCAAATCAATTTTACTGAGACCAAAATGGCATTAAGCAAAACATATCCACAATTCAATGTTTTGACGATATACTCCCATATACTATCATGCCAATCAAGTTATATATAAAACATTTCCATCATTCCAGAAGGTTCTCACATGCCCCACTGTATCAATCTTCTCCCTCATCCCAAAGAATCACTGATTCTAACTTCCACAGCTACAGATTGGTTTTGCCTTTGCTGAATCTTAAAATATGCACTTTTTGTCTCAGCTTCTTTCACTTGGCACAATTATTTTAATATTCATGTGGTTAAATGTATCAGTCATTCATCCCTCTTTATTGCTGAGTATTCCATTGAATGAAGATGTCATTATTTATCTATTTACCTATTGACAGATATTTGTGTTGTATACAGATTGAGGCTATAGAGAATAAAACTGCTATGAACATTTATATAAACTCTCTTGTGAGCATATGCTTTCAATTTTCTTAGGGAAATATCTAAGAGTACAATTGTTGGATCATGTGGCAATATTTATTTAACTGGACAAGAAGCTGCCAAACTCCTTCCCAAAGTGACTATACCATTTGATACTCACACCCAAAGTGACTATGCCTTTTTATACTTACACCAGCAGTATTTGAGCATTTCAGCTATTTCACACCCTTGCCATCACTAGCCTTGTCTTTTTCATTTTAGCCATTAAGAGCAGTATTTTGATGAGCTAAAAAAGCAAAGAATACATTTGTTTATTTGTTTGTTGTTTAGTTCGGTTTGATTTTTATCTGTCCTGCAGTCCTTACTTTGAGGACTGCTGCTTCCCAAATTCATATCAAATGCCTGATATGACACAGGACATAACATGTGTACCTAACAAGATTCTTTTTACCATGCCTGTCTTCTAGGCCCTTAGTCACTTTTTTCCTCCTCACTTGCTTCTGGGGACTTAAGCCTTCGCATGGTCACCTGGTCCCCTTTGCCTCATCCTCTGGATCCTCCTTGACCTTTCTGGACTCAGAGGAGGCACATGTCCCAGGGCATGTGATAGGCACAGTCTGGAAAGATAGAGGAACAATCTCCCTTTGGGATAAAGTTTGATCAATGGCAAATAGGAGACAGGATAAAGCTAGCACACAAGTTTCTTACTGGAGTGAACTGAAGCCCAGTTGTTTCTTCATGACTCACCATGAAGCAGTGGCCACAAGGTCCTGCATCACTTCACATGTTCCTGCTTTCCTGCCTCACTTCCTTTTTCTCTCACTTTCTGCCCTGGAATTTGAACTTCCAATAAATCATTATTATTTAAATCTTGCTTCAGACTCTGTTTTTAGGGGACTCAGATTCTCCCTGGGTTCCTTCTCCCGAGTTATTGTGATCTTCATCCTTCTTGATGCCCTTTTGTTCAACCTTTCATTGATTTCATGAGTCATCCAGTCTCTTTCTAATAAATTCCATTTTGGTCAAAGTCAGTTTCTGTTTCTTAAAGCCAAATAAACCTAACCTATTTTTCAGACAAGCGTATAATTTGGTGAAATAATAAAATATATCTCTGTAATAATTTACCTTGCAAAAGAGAAGGCTGAGGATCATAGAAGCTAATGAAGTTAATAATCTGCTGCAGAAAATTGCATAGAATAACACTTGGCAAATAGTAGGTGTTAAGCAAATACTTGCTGGACCTGAATCAGGGAAATCTGGTTAGTGCTGAATTTTTTAAGTAGTACTTGTATTCAAAGCTCTGTCAACTTCTTGTTATACTACATTTTATTTCAAATCAAAGACATGAATAGGAATGATTTTCTCTTACATGCAGTGTAAAGGATTCTCTGTGATTATCTGTCAGCTGATGTGATTCTTCATCCAAATAGTTATGTCTTGTCTAGATTGCACTGTCCTCTGAAATAGAATTTTTAATTTTTTCTGATTTCAAGAATAGTACATCTGACAAATCTTGAAAGAAATGAACAAAGCTGGAGGATTTATAGTACCATCTAAGAAGGCCAAGTGTAAAGCTTAATTAACACAGAGTGATATTAGCATAAGGGTAAACAAAATAACCAACAGAACAGGGTTCAAACATAGACCTTGTTGGTCGCATGGGATCCAATGAGGAATTTTTTTTCTCTTTTGGTTCTGGGACCATTAGATATCTATATGGAAAAAATATACCTTGTAATCTACTTCACAATAAGCATGAAAATAAAACCCAGATTGACTATAGACCTAAATATAAAATTTTAAATAATAAGGATTTTAGAGGAAAATATAGACTACCTTAATGGTCTAGGCAAAGAAAAAATATTTAACAAGATAACATAATGTACTAATCAGAAATTTTTTAAAAGATAAATTGGACTATAATAAAATTAAAAATACCTGTCTACCAAAAGATATCATTAGCAGAGTAAAAAATGTTTAATGCACAGAATGAAAGAAGATATTTGCAATATGTTTATCAAACAAAGAACTCTAACAAATCAATGAGGGAAACAAAATAGAAAAATAGACAAAATTCTTGAACAAATCATTCAAAAAGTTGTGCAACATCTTTTTGGATTTTCAAATCCAAATGTGCAATAGACATATAGAAAGATCATCAACTTCATTGACCATCAGGAAAAATCAAATTAAAATCTCAAAACAACCTACTACATACACATACATTAGAATGGCTTAAATGAAAATAACAAAAAATACCAAGTATTAAACCAGTATTTGAAGCAATGTAGAACTCTTATTTCTGGTTAAAGTGTAAGTGGGTACCATGGATTTGGAAAAATATTTAGCAGTATCTTTAAAGCTGAATGTACCCACTTGCTATGATTCAGCAATTCTGCTCCAGGACACAAGGAAAGTATCCAGCCACGTACTATGAAAAATAATGTACTCAATAGAAATGTTCATGTGTATTCACCAAAAAGTGTGCATTATAATGTTCATTCCATTCATTTTACCCAAATGCTTAGCCATAGTAAGATGAACAAGTAAATTGTGTTACATTCACTCAATGAAAGCTTAACAGCTATGAGAATAAATGGACAACTGTGCACAGCAACACGAATGAATCACAAGCATGAATAAGTGAGGTTGAGTGAAAGAAGCCAGTAATAAAGAGGTATATGTCATGTGATTCAATTCACATAAAATACAAAACAGGTAAAACCAAAGTATCCTGTCAGACATCAAGGGTATTATTAGTAAGGGCATAATGCTTAGAAGGTAACTATTTTGGGGTTCTCTTCATAACCAGTTTATTTATTTATTTATTTATTCATTTATTTATTTATTTATTTTGACAGAGTTTCACTCTGAGGCCCCAGATAGAATGCAGTGGCATGAACATAGCTCACTGCAACCTCAAACTCCTAGGCTCAAGTGATCCTTCTGCCTGAGCCTCCCAAGTAACTGGGACTACAGGCGCCTACCACCACACCTAGCTAATTTTTCTATTTTTAGTTGAAATAGGGTATCGCTTTTGCTCAGGCTGGTCTCAAACTCCTGAGCTCAAGCAATCCTCCCACATTGGCCTCCAAGAGTGCTAGGATTGTAGATGTGAGCCACCATAACCAGCCATGACCTGTTTCTTGATTTGGATGCCAGTTGCACAGGTACATTCAGTTTGTGAAAATTCATGCAGCTGGATGTTTACAACTGTGATAGTTAATTTTATGTCAACTTGGCCAACCCATGGTGCTCAACTATGTAGTCAAACATTATTCTGGGTGTGTCTATGAGGGTGTTTTTGGATGAGTTAACATTTGAAACAGTAGACTGAGTAGAGCAGATGGCCCTTCACAGGGCCTTCAATCAACTGAAGGTCTAAACGAAGGAGACTGACTTCTCCTAAGCAAGAAGGAATTCTCCAGCAGATAGCCTTTGGCCGCATTTTGTAAATGCCTCTTTATTCAATGAACCTCAAATTATCCTGTTTGGGGTGTATCGTCTATTTCCAGGGCTCCTCCCTGGATCTCCAGCCTGACAGCCTACCCCACAAATTTTAGATTTTAGACTTGTTAGCTTTCCATAATCATGTGAGTCAATTCCTTAAACTCAATCTCTCTCTCTCGCCCACATACACAAAAATGTTAAATTCCACACAAAGGGTTGAGTTGAAGGTACATTTTCCACCAACATCAAAGAAAGACAGAGAGATAGAGAGAAAAATATCCAAGAGAGTGCCACAATATACACTGCAATATTCTATGGTGCCACAGCATAAAGTGAAAATAAATTCCAACCACGTTAAGTCCAAGAACAAAGGTTTCTCTTTTAGAATGATGGTTATCAGAGGTTGGAAGGGGTGTCAGGGAGTACAGTATAAAATGGGATGGGTAATGAGTGCAAAAATATAGATATATAGTTGGATAGGATGAACAATGTTTGATAGCACAACAAAGTGACAACCAACTATGAAGGTATCCTTTTAGTAAGAGGGGAATTGGGGCCAGGTATGCTGGCTCATGCCAGTAATCCTAGCACTCACTCTGGGAAGCTAAGGCAGGAGGATTGCTTAAGGTCAGGAGTTTGAAACCAGCCTGAGCAAGTGATCTTATTTCTACCAAAAATAGAAAAAATTAGCTGACATGGTGGTAGACACCTATAGTCCCAGCCATTTGGGAGGCTGAGGCAGGAGGATTGCTTGAGTCCAGGAGTTTGAGGTTTCGGTGAGCTGTGCTGATGCCACTGCTCTCTGACAGAGCAAGACTCTGTCTCACAAAAAAAGAAAAAGAGGGGCATAGGAAAGAAATGATAAATGCCTGAGGCGACAGATACCCTAATTAACCTGATTTAATTAATTCACATTATATGCCTATACAAAATATCACATGTATATACAACTATTATGTACCCATAATAGTTAAAAATAAAAAATAAAAAAATAAACTTTAAAGTTCCTCTTTCATTCTTTGCACACACTATTTCCTGATCCAGAATGTCTGGCCCTCCTTCCCTCCCCACCCCATTCCACCACTCTTCCCCACCCCATGCCCACCTACTCACAAAGTCTTCTCAGTGAGCTGTTATTTCTCAAGGTCCAGCTAAAACCATACTACTGGATATTATGTTTGCACCCACATCCATTCCCTACCCTTCTCTACCCTATTCTCTTTCCCAAGAAGGTCACCTGCATGAATGACATCGAAGAGTGGTCAAACTATGACTTTTGGTTGTATTCAGCTAGAGAGCTTTGGCAGGAGGTCTGAGGTTTGAGATTGTCCATTTCTTCCCTCCCCTTCTTCACTCTGAGCCTAGAAGTGGTACCGCCTCCCACCCGCAGCCCGGGGTTGTACACCATGCCTTGTAGTTTCTTTATTCCCTGGTCACATTTTGTGAATGCTCCTTTATTCAACAGACAAATTATCCTATTTGGGGTATACCATCTGTTTCCTGTTAGTATCTGTATTGAATTAACTGAATTAAGTCTTTCCATCTTCCCAGTCATAATCCCTTCTCTGATCATAAATAATACTGTTTAAAAACTTTTATGGCTCGGCACCTGTGGCTCAAGCAGCTAAGCCACCAGCCACGTACACCTGAGCTGGCTGGTTCGAATCCAGCCTGGGCCCGCCAAACAACAATGACAGCTGCAACCAAAAAATGGCCGGGCGTTGTGGCGGGCGCCTGTAGTCCCAGCTACTTGGGAGGCAGAGGCAGGAGACTCGCTTGAACCCAGGAATTGGAGGTTGCTGTGAGCTGTGATGCCACACAGCTATCCAGGGTGACAGCTTGAGGCTCTGTCTCAAAAAAAAAAAAAAAAAAAAATTTTACTGTATTTTTCTCAATATATTTGTGCTCTCCATTAGCTTCTTAAATGCCAGGCCAATAACTGTATAATATCTAAACTCCTAATACCTGACAAAAACCTCATAAATAAAAGATGTTTAATAAAAATTTATTGAATAAATGCAAACAAATGCATAAGCAAATAATAGAAATTATAAGGGCAATTTTTAGCATAAATAAATGTTTTTATCAATTACAATGGCCCTTATCATCTCATTATTGCTGTCAGTAAATACTCTAAAGCTTTAAACTTGATCTAGAAATTGGGAAAGAATTTTACAAACTTTATCACTTCTAAGTAACAATGTATTTTCATCGCAATTTTATAACAGAACACATATTACTTTTAAAAATCCAATTGTCTTCTTGTATCAAATGGCATTTACTTTTCATCTTTGTAATTTCCTCCAAAAGAATTTCAGAGTTCAGGGGCACTGGATAACATAAGGAACTGACGATTTCATTCTTACTCAAAATTAAATATTTTAGTAGATTGCCAAAAGCAAATCCCTATTTATGTTTTCTTATTATTTTTCTCTTCAAAATATTTATCATAGATATTAAATGACAGATTTCATTCTTAGAAAATGATTATATCAATTTAATTAAATTGTCACCTCAGGGTTCATTCTTTTATATTTAAGAAGTTTGGAACAGAAAAGATCTTGAAAATGGAAAACCACTGAAAATAGGCACCTGGAAGTATGCCTATATATAATTTTATAAAATATGTTCATAATGATTTATCTTTTGTTTAATTTCAGAGCCACTAATAATCATACGCTAAAGACACAGTCCTTATAGTCAGCTCTGATTTTTTACCTCCCCCTCCTACTTTCCCAAGTTGTATAGCTTTTCTAAACATGTTTTTGCTTTTTTAATACATACATAGGTATTCATAAATAATAGATACTATCATATTATGTGTGATGTTTTTAAAAATCATATAAATTGTATCATACCATGGATATTGTTCTGTTGTAGATTTTCACCCAAATTGTGTTTTTGAGATGTATCCACATTATGAATATGGGTAACGTTCATTCTTTTCAACTCCTAAATAGAAGGGACAGCGATTACCAGCTGCCTGCCCAATACCATGCCCCCTACTTTTTCTTACTAAGAGAAACAAAATATTTTTTCAATGCAATCATGTGCCCTGCAAAAGTAGACAATATTTTCCAGATCTCTTGCAGCTAGGTTAAGCTCTCTGGTACAGTGCTAGCTAATGAAACATAAGCAAAGTCTAGTTGTGATTGCTCAAGAACGTTCTTGATACCTCAGCTGCCTCCTCTTCATTTCTTTATTCTTCACTTTTTTCCTGCCTAGAACAAAGATGAAATTCACAGTGGCAATACGGCCATTCTGTAACTAAAAGGAAAAGTACTACCTTGATATAACAGAGTGGGATATAAAGAAGTTGGTTTTCTCAATGACTTTGTGGAGCTATCCTAATAAGCAGCCTGGCCCTGAACTTCATACGAAGTGAGAAAAGTAGAGTTCAGATTTTGTTTAAAATAAGGTACATGACTTGATTTTCTATTACATTCAGTCTAATGAGTGCCTAACTAATAATAGAACTCAATTAATGAATATGTCATAGTTTATATATCCATTTCTGCATTCCAATTCATTGTTTTCTTCTATTCCTTTACAATAACAACCAGTACAGCAATGAACATTGTGAAATGAATCTCTTTTTGCACATATCTGAGATTCTTTCGGAGTATTAGAAGATCATAGAGCCATGTAGTCATTCAACTCTGGAAAAACAATTTAAAACTACTAGGAAAGAGAAGGTTCTTTACGTTACCATGAAGAGTGTATGAATTCTTGTTTCCATACTTCTTTGCCAACTTTGATAATGTAAAGTCTTGAGCAATTAAATTTTTGGAAGTCTAGTGGGTATAAAACAGAATATCATTGGTTTTTATGTGAAATTCATTAATTCCTCAGGGAGGTTGCTCTTGTTTTCCTTTTTGACTTTCTTATTTTTTCTTATTGGACTTTTGACTATTTTTTTTTATTAAATCATAGCTGTGTAGATTAATGTAATCATGGGGTACAATGTGCTGGCTTTATATACAATTTGAAATATTTTCATCAAACTGATTAACATAGCCTTCATGGCATTTTCTTAGTTATTGTGTTAAGACATTTATATTCTACATTTAGTAAGTTTCACCTGTACCCTTCGAAGATGCACCGTAAGTGTGGTCTGACCAATTACCCTTTCTCCTCCCATCCTTCCCTCTCCCCTCCCGTTCCCCTTTCCCCATATTCTTGGGCTATAATTTGGTTATAGCTTTCATATGAAAGTTACCAATTAGTTTCATAATAGGGCTGAGTACATTGGATACATTGGATACATTTTCTTCCATTCTTAAGATACTTTGCTAAGAAGAATATGTTCCAGTTCCCTGGGTGGCTCCTGTGGCTCAAAGGAGTAGGGCACCAGCCCCATATGCCGGAGGTGGCAGGTTCAAACCCAGCCCCAGCCAAAAACTGTAAAAAAAAAAAAATATATATATATATATATATTTTCCAGCTCCATCCACGTAAACATGAAAGAGGTAAAGTCTCCATCTTTCTTTAAGGCTGCATAATATTCCATGGTGTACATCTACTAGATACATATCCAGAAGACCAAAAATCACATTATAACAAAGATATTTGTACCAGAATGTTTACTGCAGCCCAATTCATAATTGCTAAGTCATGGAAGAAGCCCAAATGCCCATCAACCCATGAATGGATTAATAAATTGTGATATATATGCACAGTTTGACTATTGTTTTAAATTAAAATTCATAGAACATATATATATATGAATATTTAAATAATTCCAGAAGTCTTCACAAATGAAAAAGAAAAATTATTATTAAATAATGGCTACTTTTTGTTGAGTACTTAATACATCCCATTAATGCTAATCTTCATGAAAATTCTAAAAAACAGTGAGCTAAGAATTACTATTCCTATGTTTTTGTTGATTTATAGATTTACTATCTGATAGAAATTATTCTGAGGCTTATATAGACAAAGAGAAGTTATTTCCAGAGGTCAAACAACCAGGAAGTAGCAGAGCAGATTTGAAACTTAAGTCTGCTGACTCCAAAGCTTGCACAATTTTTTATTACACAATACTGATCATAATATTTTTGTTTCCAGAATAAAGTGTACACAAGAAAATTATTAGCTGCAGTAGAGAAAAAAACAAATTAAATTGAAATGAACCATCTAAATTTGGAAGAAAAAGAACATGTATAGTCATACTGATTTTCAAATGTGGAACTAAAAATTAGACATATTTAAGAAACAAGTCTTGGTCACAGAAAATAGGAGGTAAATAGAAATTTAAAAAAGGATTGAATATCACCAGAGAAATGTCCTTTAATTGCTACTTGGACACAGCTTTAATTTTAGTAGGTTAAGTGAATGCAAGTGATCCATCTTAGTTTTAGTGAAGCAGGTGCTGTTTTTGCTCATGAAATTCTCCTTGCAGAATTAATTGAAATTGTCTTGGCTATAAGTACTCTCAGTTGATTTGGGAACTGGCTCAAGAGTCACGAACAAGGAATAATCATAAACCTCTGAGTACCGAGTTTTCTAGCAGGGTGGCATAGGGACTGATGGATTGAGTTTCATTTAGCACCTTTATTAATGATCTGAAAGAGGAAGTAAATAGCTTGTTAATGAAATTCACAAATGGTAATACATAGTGCATTGCAAATACTAGTGAAGATAGCTAAATTATTAAAGGAAACCCACAAAGGTAAGATATTAGACCCAAATGACCTTCCTAAACTGCAACATGGTTAAAGTGAAAGCTGAAAGGAGGATGTGTGGGGAGTGGTATTGGAGAAGAAATTGATGGGGAAAGAATGACTTTTATGATGCTATTTACTAAGAGGCTTCCAAAGTATTATTTCTAAGAGACCCAGGAGTTAGAATGAAAAGTCAACTATATCTTAGCTTGTAATGTGAAGTGGTGGCCAAAAAGTTCTTTGGCTTACATGGTAGAGCAGAATTCAGAGTCAGTAAGACAGAACTGAGATTCAAAGTCAGGTCTTCTATCTGATCTAATTTTTTCACCTCTAAAATGAGAATAATAGTGTGCACATCACAGGGCTGCTATGGGGATGAATGAGACAGTGTGTGCAAAAAGCCACACTCGTGATGCATGGTACAAGCAGAAGTCCAATAAATTTTGTCTACATCTGAAATGAAGCAGGTTTAACACATCTCTGCCTTGAGATGAGTTGGTGGACCTGAGTGGAATGAGCACTTTAACTCCCAAATATGAAGTTAAAGTGGAGAAATCTCCCAAAAGAATAACAGGAAGAGGAACAGCCAAGCCAAAAAAGAGAAGAATTTAATCCAGTACACCAATTGCAGTAACATGGCTGTAGTGAGCAAGACTGAAAATGGAGAGTGAATATTTAACATGAACAAGATGTAAGTAAGAGTGATGGGGTAAAAAAAAAAAAAAAAAGAAGCTTAAGCTTTAGATCAGAGAAAAAAATTTTCCTTGTCACTTCTATCAGATATTAACAGAGTATTCATACAAGGGAAATAGTAAGTGACTCATTTCTTAAAATATTTCAAACTAACTGGATAATGTTTCAAAAAACTTATCACTAGGGTGCTTGCTTCGGCAGCACATATACTAAAATTGGAA